>JAUEJL010116833.1:0-12116 GCA_032274825.1 Drosophyllum lusitanicum | reverse complement strand
GGTCGAATTACAGATTACGAAAAGTGTATTGAACACGATCCACGAAATTATCCAAGTTATATATTGTTATTCTTTACCTTTTATAAACCATTTCCTCCAACATATTTACTCTTTGAAAACCATCTTGAAGTTTTTTTTAGTGGTTTGGATCCTAGTCAAGCCGGACGACTTATTTTTTATTTAATAAATAAAATATGACAAACTCATGACATTATAAACTCCGAATAACAAATTTAAGTTAGATCATCAAAAATTGAAGATTAATTTTACCATTGAAAAAACTCCAAGACACGTTTTAAAAGACTTTTTCAGAGTCAACTTTGAAGAAAAAAATATCTTCTTTTAAGATTTTTTTTAATGAATTGATAATTTCTTTGGTATTCAATAGACGTTCATTTATTTATTTCTGGACCAGCTATAAATGCCTTTGAATTATTACAACAAACAATCAACAATTAATATTCTCTAATAAGATCTTTGAAGTTGAGTGGAAGTAATATTGTTCCAAGTGTTTCACAGCTAATAATATGAAGAAGTCATTTGTCTTTTCAGAAAGTTAAAAACTAAAACCAGCCCGAATGCTTAATTTTGACCCACAAGTCACACCACTAATTTAGTAATTTGATTTCTTACCATTGATTATTTTTTTAAGAACGGCAAACACACACACTCATTAAACATATTTCTAAATCTACTCCGTTGTCTACTACGGGACTTGAACTCTCAACCTCTTGAAGAGGGTCACCTCTTGAGGAGGGTCATCTTATAATATAATAAATCAATATTAAGGTTAAAATGATAATTTGCATTATCAAACAGCATGTCACATTTAGAAACAGTTTCATACAGAGCCTTTGAATTATTCGGACAATAGAATTATTCAATACTTAATAATTTTGTTTAACAAACAACCCTAAGCATACTTTCATCTTCGTTGCCCTATCTTTGGAAATTAGAACTTGTGAATTTCGTAACATATCTTTATTGGCTCTATTTTAATAATTAAAAATTCGTTAATTCAAAGCTTAGTAAAAAGAAACTATTTTTCAGTGACAACCTATAACATATTTTTTTTAGGACAATTGAAATTAAAATTAAAACGTTTTTATGTTTTGCAAATTTGCAATGGTAATTGTGATGGTGCCCTTAAATTATGTGAGTTATCTTAATTCTTTTGTAAACTTTATATATAGTGAGCGAGTATATATTATCTTTTTTTAACTAGTTATCCAATTATATAAGAGAATTGAGAAATTTAGACGGCTAATAAAATACTATATGATTATCGTCTTTATTTTGATCGTGAGACCGGTTAGTGAGTATCTTTAGGATAGGTTACTCAGGAAAAAAAATAGCAACGATATTAATATGTTGTTACGGCATCTTATCATGTATAATCTAACCGTTCTAATGGTCTATCAAATGCTCTTTTTAATAATATGTTGATTACAACATAAAATAAAAGAATCAAGATTCTAATTAATCAAAGAATCAAGATTCAATAAACCCAAATAGTCAAATACCCAAACTAATGACGCCCATTTTTTTATTTTTTATTTTTTATTTTTATTTTTGTCTTGTAAGATTCTTTATTTTATCATGTAGAGACGTTTACTTAACGGTTAATATATATTCATTAAATTATATGCTCCATTTTCTGTCTTTTTAAAAAAAAAAAACTATATTATTTATTTAACCAAACTTTGTGATTATTGTAAAAGACGAATTTGTTTTTATGATTTATTCTTTTTTGTCTCACATTAAGAATAAGCTTATCTAATCTAATTAATTAATATAGGTTTGACATCTATCTCAAATTAAGTATAAGACATATAATACTAAGTTTAGTAACAGATTAAACAAATTAAGATCTCAACAGACAATCTCTTGATACATGTGTAGCATTGTGATGGTTACTTTGGTTTCAATAAATGAATTTTTTAAGTTTTTTTTTTAAGCTCTTAATGCATGGCTAAGACCGGTTGTGTAAGTGGGTTTGATAACCCTTCAACACAATTTTGTTTTATTTAAACAACTTCGAATCAATTATTCTATGAGTTACTATAATAAAACTATTGATTCGTCATATTTCTATACGAAAGCAGTCTCTTGTTTTCTTTATTTCTGTATAAAAACTAAAAAGTACGAGTATAAGACTGTCTACACTTACTTCCTTCATACCACACGTAAGAAATAAGTGGATATAAATCCCGATAAAACTATTATTCAAGGAGATATAAGTTGACGTAATTCTCACAAGAAATTATATTCAAACATCTACAAGATTAATTCCAGCTTAAATGAAGTTTTAAAATGTTATTCTTTTTATAGATTAAAGATAGTTAACATGTTTATAACACAATAAGCATTTTATAATTCGATATTTTACTAATAATGGGCAGTGTTATCGGCACGGATCGACATTTCATTTACACGCGCATGAGTCGTAGGTGATAACTCCGACCTTGTCTTTTTCGTACTATAGAGCGTAGTTAGAAGATCCCTGAGATATATGCTACGTGCGTTGTATCCATTCCAATTGCGCAACACATATCGATCAATAGAATGCTTTTAACAAAATGCAGGTCATAATCACACGACACACATGTTTAACGGTCAATAGCATGATAAAGACGGTGGGTGATGATATTGACGGCGTAGGTTGCTGTCTGGTGGCAAAGGGCAAGATTCCGCCGCCTGCCGAACACGACCTCTCTTTTTCTTTTTAAACGAAAAGAAACTATATATATATTGGATAAATATACAAGTAACAACTATATATGCTAAAATATTCATACGATCGAACTCTGTATATTTTTATATAAATAGATCGATAAATATTATTTTATTACTCCTTACTCTTTAGACTATCCACATAAAAATACTATTTTTACCAAACTTTATATATATAAATTAAGGGTGTTATAATCTCCAACCTTCTAGCCTCGTTCGGGTATTATAATCTTGAGAGGATTATTAAAAACATAATGACTCATAAGCCCTCAAAATAAAAATATTTTCAAGTAGCTTATATGAGCCCCAGTTCTAGCCGCAGCCTCGTTCGGGTGTTATAAGCCCCCAAAATAAATGCTTTTTTACACAATTTTCTCCATCTTTTTTATACTAAAATACCATCAATCTTCTTTCATATTTTCCATCGTTAAAATTAATTCTTTTATGAATTATAACCATGAAAAAGGGAAAATATTGTCGAGTTCAAAACGAAGCAAGTGAAAGCGTTGGGTTCTCAATCCCAACATCAAATTCTTCCACCCCAAACCAACAATAATCTACGACTATAAACCTCAACCCATTTAATACCAAGACCAATACTCCCCCACTTTCTCTACCTCAACAACATCCGACTCAAATTTCGTACCATGAAGGATTCAAACCTTTTTGGATGAATGTCGTCGAAGATACTGATGAGGATGATGAAGAAGTCATACCTAAGACACAACAAGACTCCTCCGCTCAGTCGTAAGCAATGCTCAACCTCACAACAAATAGGACGACGTAAAAAAGAAGAATGTATGTTCACGTGGAACAACAAGGCCCTGTGCCAGCGAAACAATGGAATGAAGATGAAGAATGTGCGTTGGCGAGGGCGTGGATCATTCGAAGAGCTAAAACTTGGAAACACACAACAAAAAGATGGATTTTATGGTCGGGTGCTTGAGTCTTTTCAAGATATTTAATTACTATTGAATATCTTAATTACCTTTATACACTTAATTACTATGTATCTTAATCATAATTAAGTAACTAAAATATAGAAATCTTTATTAAATGACCACTCAGCGGCAACACTTCCATCGCCCTTGGTCGGCAACCCCTGTCGCCATCATCAATGCCACAACACAACAGTCTTCTACCACCACCCTATATAGTAGCCTTTCACTGCCATCCTTCGCCACCATCACAAGTCCACATTGCCATCACCACACATATACACACAACATGTATTTCACAGCCGCCGCCACCATAGCTATCCTCTGTCAAAACCTAACTGAAACTTGCAAACACCACTACACCTAATTAAAATCAAGAAAAATATACACGTGCACACACATATGCATCACTTTATAACAATGAAAATGGTTATTTAAGACAATTTAACCTCAAAACCGTTAAAAGATAACAATTAAGAAATAAATAACCAAAGATCAACCATAATGACCTATTTATAAAAAATCTAGTTCAAAAAGAACCATTTTTTAACGACAAAAAACTTATAATAAAACATAACTAGTAAGATGTTAGCAAAAAGTAAGAGACGTTAAGAAGAAAAACAAGACTAATGGTGTACAAACCCAGTCTACCCAACAATATGAACCACGGAAATATTTCAGCCCATGTTTTAGCCAAAAAAAAAAAGAGTTCGTAAAAGAAACAGTTATTTTTTATATAATTTACACTAAAAACAAAGATAAAATATTCGCTCTTTTTTTTTACCGTAAATGAACCTGAATGTCGTTGGTGTTAGAAAGCACTTCAATTGTCTTTTTGACCGTTAGCGGTCAAAGCAGCAGTTTCTAAGATTGGGCCCACTAAACAGACAAAAACCCAGAATATCTTACTCGATAATTACCATCAGATACGACCCTAAAACCCCTTTCTCCATCATTCCATATGTTTCCACGCCCCACTCGAGCACTCTTCTGGACAAAAGTACCACATCAGAACCACCCCAAACTGGAAATTAATAATAATAATAATAAATAAATAATAACAAAATCAATATAAATAGTTTAAAACTTATTTGGTCACAGAGTGGATTGTAAACAGAACACACGCCTTCAAAAATGAAAAGAGAAAACCGGTCTGGTTCAGTTTCAAGGCCAAGACCAGATAGAACCAAGAACATAAATTAAAATTTGTCCCTAACCAAGGATCGGTTACCGATATAGCTGGTCCGAGTTCAGTTTGGCTGGGTTCTGATTCGCTTTTCTTGGTTCGAACAATGAACAGAATTTTAGCCGTTTCACCAATATACAAAGAGTTTATTATATTAGAGTTGTATTTCAATACGACCCTATAAGCCCGTTTGCAGTCCAAGTCTTTCTATAGATGCCTGAGAAATTAAACCCAAATCATGTCAGTGTTTAGAAAACAAATCAATTGGTAGTTGACGAATGGATACTTCTCCCATAATAGAAATGAACACAGAATCCAACTTTATTCGGATGCCAACAAATATTTCTTTCACAAGTCAAAATTGTATCGTGTGTTAACACAACATTGCGTATAATGCAACTACAACCGACATATTCTAGACATCTAGAGTCATCAAACATATGAAATGTGTATACTTTAAAAGCAAAATCCTTATTAAATAAAGCACCTGAATGAATTCTCTCTTTGTTTTGGAGTTATGTGTGAATCTTTAAAATGACTAAGTGGGTTGAGGATGTTTGTTTCCAGGAGCATCTGGTTCTTGATTTGTAGGACAACCCGTAATGCACGGGTGAGATGCTGGTGGAGATATGTCATCTGATAAGCGAATTCTGAATGTTCTATTCTTTTCTTCGTTTTCAGGAACATGTAGGAGAGCTTCCATAATTAAGATTTCCCAGTCACGTGGGCGGAAAAATGATAGCCAGCTCTCTTCTGTTTACACATCAAAATCAAGACATGTAAAGGTGAAAACACGAAAAAAATTCATACCTGAATAATCAGGAATTTGGTAGAGATGGCAATATCGACTCATTTACTTATGAACAGGTGACTTGTGTTATGTTTCGTCTCTAATGGCTCAAAGGGAGAAAAACAACAAAAATAAATATAAATTAAAGATAGCTAGAAAGGAAACAGCTTGAAAGTTCCTCAAAGAAATTTTTTAATGCACACAACCTCTTAAACCTTCTTTTAAAATAAATAAGATTATTATTGATATTGATATAAATGTTATAATTATTGTTGACACTTTAATTGTTCATAAGAAACTTTATATTTTTGGATAAGTGTTTCGGGTCAACCCAACCCAACACATGCTGAAAGGTTATCTGTGAATCCGTTTGAGTGTTTGCCAAATAATTACCTACCCTTGTAATATAAGAGGGTTGTGTTGCATTTGTCATTTTTCAGGTTTGTAATGGTGAGAGCTTGACTTGGTTGGATGTCATTTTTTAGGTATCATATATAAGTTATTCCTTCTAACTAGCGATGAATTATGAGATGTATGGAGACTGTTGATATGGCAAAGCTAAAAATATAGCATATCCAGATACAGTTCTATATATTTCCAGATAGAATTTGTTTCTTTAGAGAATTCTAACGATAATTTTGAGATTTTAAAGAGAACAATAAAAGTACATGAGTTTTTTGAAGACATTTTTTTACATCTAGGGTGATGTTATGGGTTACTTAAAAGAGGAGAAAACACAAGAGAAAAACATTCTACACAGAGAAATGTATATACAATTCTAGAGTAAGAATTGGTTGAAATTTACTATTTTAGATTGATAATAAGTGTGTGTGTGTGCATACACACACGCATATATATAGTCTTAGAGTATTTATGTCTAGGTTTAGGACAGCTTAGAGTGAACCTGTGTGCTTTGTTTTCACAGAGAGCATAATAAGTTTGTGTGTGTGTGAGAGAGAGAGAATGAGTGTAAATTTCACGTTTTAGGCTAGACATGTGAATACAGGAGCACACATAGTTCCCTTAAAGAAGAAAATATACGTATAATTTCCAGCTGGAAGTTAAGGTTTAGGCAAACTAATAAACTAAAAAAGTGTGTATTGTCATTTATAAATCCTCAACTATCCAACCCAATCTAAACCCAGCCCAAACGATGTAATAACTTATTTCGATTGGTTAGTGATGTAAAATTACTAAAATATTAAATGGGCTATTCTGGGTTTACAACCCAACCCCTAGTTTTGTTTGAGAAGTGAGAGAAACAGTGCTAGAGTCACAAAAAAATAAATAAAGGGGATAGGATGGATATATGCTTCTAGCAGCACCTATTTTAGGCCACGCATATGGCACCCAAATACCTCTCTCTTACCCAAATGTCACATCAGCACCACATCACTTTTTTCTCCCCCCCCCCTCTTACCCAAATACCTAGAATAGCCTAACTCAATCTTTTCCCTATTTCTTTTAATTTATTTTATTATACATTTAACTATTAAACAAAATAAAATAGACGATAGAAGGTCGTTTTTATAGAAACTACAAATTGCATGGTCTTGGTCTTCGAGTATCGTATTGTGTAATATTATAAAAGTGTACATATTGTGTAATACGTTTACCACTTCTCCAACCAACCCTATAAAAATTTCATTATCCTGCTCGATGAGCTCGTTGGTTGATACGGATGATGACGATGTGGTCGATGAAACAGGTTGTGGTGAATCCATATTGTGTAAAAACTAAATATTTTTTGTAGTAGATGAGAAGAAGAGAGGTAGAGAGAAATATAGAATTTGGGATGAAAATTTTAAAGTGTGTAATGGTGTATTTATAGGGGAGGGAGGAGAAAAGAAAGAAATAAAAAAAAATTATAGTTGTTGAATAACGGTAATATTAAAAAAAACAAAATGAGGGGTGGTCTTAAGATGCTTCCACACTCACAAACAACTAAAATGAGAGAAATGTTAGTCATTTCATCATTTACTCATTTAAGTGTTTGTGAGTGTGGAAACACCTAAGATAGGTGCTTCTAGCTGCACACATCTTTTTCCCATAAATAAATACATAAATAAATAAAAAGAACTTATAATAGAAAGGTTTATGCATGTAACATATGGTAGATTCGACCCATTAACTTATAAACAGTCAAGTCAACTATATTCTATCTCTAAAGGATCCAAACGAGTTAAATAAAATTACTAAAAAGAAAAAAGCTTAAAATGAAACAGATAAAACAGGTCAAGTGTATTTATATGTCTTAAATCAATTTATTCAAATATTAGATTGTTCATAAAATCATTCACTCTTTGTAGTCATATTTGACACACTAATTATTTATTATAAAAATTTAAAAACATGGACAAAAGTTGTTTCCAAGTCAAACCGACCCATCCATATGAAAAGAAACCGCTTTTGACTCGAAACCATTTCGACCCACCCGGGTGCCCATTTTGCCATCTCTAACATTTAGCATGGACCAATAGCATGTTACTATTGCTTTTCTTTGTGGGAGTAGATGAGCAACAATAAATGAGATATTCATTACTTATGGACTTTAGGATATCTGAGAACAACAATTTTGAAAAGCTCAATGGAATGGAGTGCAAAATAAGCCACTTATTAAAAATACAGGATGACTTCTTACCTCCATTGCGAACAGCCCTTAGTTGAAAAATTCCAGTGCCATGGGGCCCAGAAACAGGAAAAGTGCATGATACAGAATGCCTTTTGTGAGTCACTGCAAGTGATGCATTATACCAAGGACCTCTAGCAATTGGTTCCCCGATTGCATCTATTACAGCCTGGTTCTTGCTGGCTTTCTCCATCGCTTTGCTGAACATATTAAACCAACAGAAAGTTGAGTTTGTGCAAAAAGATTATGTAATATTAGCTAGAATAAACAAAAGGTGATTCTTTATTCAAGTGGCTTTTAAAGTCTTCTCTACAAATTATAGATTTTACTATTTTAGAATTTGTGATACCAGAGAACAGCCACCCTCTTCCCTCAAAACACGATCAAACAATCATAGATCAATGACACATACAACAGTGAAATGAAATATGTCGTATTGTCGTGATGGAAAAAAACAACTAAGAAGTCATTGAGTTAGTAAATTCTGAAAAAAGAAACACAAAATACATTAATATAATACTATGCATAATCAGAAATCATACAAGTATTACATATTCACAAGGAAAATTGTGCAAGTTTAATGATGATATCTCAACCTAATCCCCTAATCCCCTAATCCAATCATGTTTGTAGGCCGGAACGCAATTCTACTCTCATAAAATCAATATAGGTTCATTTTTAAAATTTATTTTATAAATAACTAATACGTTAAATACGATAACAAAAACTATATTATTAGAAGAATAAACTAATCATTTAAATAAAGCAAATTAGGAGGTTTTATGGACTAAAACTGCAATTTCGGAAAACTTTCCACCCGTTGGATTCATCCCACCCATTTCCTTATTACCTTTATATTTTTCTTTCACCCATGACATTAAAGATGAGAATATAACACAACTCAACGCATTCATAGACAAATGAATTGAAAATTCAGCCCCTAATTTTAACCATACATGTTGAACTGAATGTCTAACTTTTTGCCTGCCCATTTCAACCATTTCCATTACCTTAAGGATAAGCTGTCAGGAATTGAGAGAATTTTATTTGATGAAAAATGAATCAGTTTACAACAATGATAGCCTCCACTATTTATAAGACTAGTTTAGGCATCTAACAAGAAACTAAATGTAACAGAAACTAACAGCTAAACAGAAACTAACAGCTAATGACAACTGAATTAAAGTCACTTAACATAAGCTGTATACATTGTTGATTTGTTGTTCAAATTTAGAACAATATTTTTCTTGAATCTCGAGTGGCATGAACAAATGAAATCAACTAATTGACATTGACAAATATATCAATGTCATATCAACTTATTCCAATGAAGCTTACAAATCTTAGCTAAGTTTCAAATAATAAGAGTTTTCTTCTCCATGTTAATAGTTGCATTCTAAAAAATGACAATATTTGAAAGGGAAAATCAAATTGTTCTGTGGTGAAGCCTGCATCACAGTACAGTAGCAAACTCTGTACTAATCTCATTCTATTGATCATACAGCTCACCAAGATTTGTTCTCATTTTATCTTATCATCCAATTTACGGTTAACTTGTTCCTAAAACTAGGGGGGGCAGGGTTTCCTTCATCTCCATTAACATAAACAAACTAAAGGCCCAATTCCAAATTTAAGGAAACCAGTGGTAATCGCCATTTTATAAGCCTGACTATATGGGCACTCGCTAACAATATGGGAAGACCAATGTGGCAGTGTCATCATAAACCACTTTACGAGCTATAAAAATACAGGTTCTATGAGACCCTAGTGTCACCCAAAAACAAAAAACGACGAATGGATAATTTAGCAACAAATATTGCTCTATATAGGAGAATACTACAGCTTTTCTATATGCCCTAGTTGGCTAGTTATGGAAATTGAATGTATATGTAAATTCCCAGAAGAATTATTCTTCACATCCATCGGTATACATCTAAGAACCAAAACAGTGTACATTGATTATTTTCAAAATTCAGAAGCAATAAGCTCTGATCAAACTCATAAACTGACATAAAAATCAGCCTAGTTTCATTTACCAGATTCAAACAGTTCTTAGAGACTAAAATAGCACTGCTCTCTTCCATATGTGTACCTCTGCCTTTCTAAGATGTTAAATTTTTTAACATAACATCGATACACATTTCATAAATGATTTACACCATTATTCCATTTTAGTAAAAGGCAATAACGTCTTTCTCAATACAATTGACATTCAACATCTATCTTGAAGTGAGAGAATTATCAAGAGTGTTACCTGCTACAACCTTGATAAATTAAGAGGTCATCAAGAGCACTTAAAGCAACACCGCCGGTGACACATATCAAGCCTCCAGAAGCAATTCTCCGGCCCCATGATTTGGGTTTCGCTTCCTCCTCCACCGCCACTTTGGCCGAGCTGCTGCTGCCACTCACACCAAAATAAATCACACCACCATTTATCAATTTCGAAGTTCAGGGGATGATTTTATTTAAGGAAATGCAAATGAACATAACAAATTCATCAAATTGATACCTGGGAAAAGAAGGATTACGCCTGAAAAACGAGATAAACCTTCTTCCAATCATCCCTTTGATGCTGTGAGTGCAAAACCCTAGTAACGCCAAGCGGTCGATCGCAGGATTTTGGGTCTGAATATATTGGGGGGGTTTTGCTAAATTAACATGGAGATTTTTGTAATAAGTTCGTCAAAATTTTATAAAATAATAAAAATAAAATTAATTAAAATTTGGTGGTATCATGCCAGCGTTATTTGAATTTATGATTATTTAGATCGGATTAATTAGTTTTTTTTTTTTTTGTTTTTAAGTAGACAAACGAATCGAACTATGTATTAACTTGATACTTATATTTTTCTAATAAGTCTTTTTACGTATTCTTTAATTCGTTAAATTAAAATAAAAAATATTAGAGATAGTTTAAGACTAGCTTTGATGAATGTTGTTATCTTCTGATTACTATTGTTTTTATCTTTTCTTGAAAAACATATGTATTATTAAAGGGATACAAAGATAAGTCTCAGTGCATCAATGATGTGTAAGATGTAGACTTGGCTTCCAATTTTAAAGTTTGCAGAGTTGTTAAATTTCATATGGTACTTGACAAACAACAATATGGGTAGACTATTCATGTGAAGTTTGAGAACTAAGGTATTTAAAAAAATAATAAGAAGAAAACAATGTCTTCAAGAATCAAGATATTTGGTCAATATGTGGTACCACTTGAAATGGATTGGGTTTGTTGATCCATAAATGCTTTTTTATTATATTAAAACACGATATATAAGTAACGTGTACAAGATATTGAATTGATATTAACGTAGGTTTGATGGTTCAATTACCTTAAAAAATGATAGAATGGTAAAATCATCATTTACAACATTCATTCAATATATAAGAGTATGTGGAGTGGATGAGAAAGCCTCCCCAATAGCCTCCTTATCAGAAAACACCTCCCCGTCTTGCTATAGTGAAGTCCCGGTCGGTTATGTGATAACTGTCAAAAGATAGCCGCTGAGGCTGAGTCTTTTTCTAACCCCTATAAATATCCTGCTTATCTATTCTTTTTTACACCAACATTTATATTTCCCTCTCAAAATTATGTCCTTTACTCTCTCTCTCTCTCGTAAAATGTTTTTCTTACCCAAAGTGCATTCTGCATAATGCTACTGAATCATTCTACCTTAAAGTGCATTCTGAATCATTAAGCACCAAGTATTTTACCTTAATACTCCTTCTTTCGCACGTTGTCTTGTTAAACAATCACATCTTATAATATAATATATCACTATTAAGGTTAAAATGATAATTTGCATCATTCAGATTGTTCATTCAGAACTTTTA
>JAUEJL010116832.1:0-24345 GCA_032274825.1 Drosophyllum lusitanicum | reverse complement strand
ATGTGCGAGACGGTGGGCAACAGTGGTGCGGTGGTAGAGGTGGCGATGGTGGTGGGATGGTGGCGGCAGCTCCGATTAGGGTGGTTTACTGTTTGTGGTCGGGCAGTGGTAGAAGTGATTCCAATTTCTGGCACTACTAAACACATGAGCTAAGGATTTAGATTCGAATTCTAAATCCTTCACATTCTAATTCCTTAATGGATTCCAATTCCATTGGAAAACAATCAACCAACCAAACAACCCCTTAGGGTTTCTCTGCTGTTTCCATCTACTTCCTTCTCATACCAGGTTAGGGTTGTTTTCATCTCATTTGCTTCGTTCTCATACCCTGCTAGGTTTCATCTCGCATTTTAGGTTAGGATTGCCTTGATTTCATACTAGGTTATGGCTACTTCATTTTCATCTGCTTCCATTTTATTGCGTTTGTACGATTGTTGCTTTTAATCAAATTTGGGGTTCCAATCATTTCCATTTGCTACAAGCCTACAATTTGTTGGTGATGCAATTAGGGTGTGAAAAGCAGATAACTTTTATCCTCAGTTGGTTTGCTAATCCTCAAAAAGACTTTCAACATTTGACAGTTTTCTACGAAAGTAATCGACAATTTGAGGTAAATTCGTTTTGTTTGATTTTATAATTTTTTTGTTGTAGTTTAATCCGATGTTATGCAATTTATCACTATGTTTCTGGGTTTTATCTGTCCAATTAAAGTTCAATCTGGTTTGAGGAGAATGATTTGTGAAATCTTCTTTGCTCCAACAAAACGAGTCCCCCCATGTTTTTTGGGGTATGTTCTGAAAATAATTATTCTTCTTTTAGCAACAGAACACATCTATACCTTTTGTCAACCCCGGGACTTGAACCCACAACCTTGGGGAACACCTAATAGTACTGCTAGGCTACATGCTCGTTGGCAAATAATTATTCTTTTAAAGTTGGATAATATACATTAAAACCACCAAAGAGTTACTACCAAAATCCACCTACAGCGGCTAAACTGCAAGATGCAGAAGTAGTTGGAAATGGAGATCTAAAAACAAAACAGCTATGTACTGTAAGCTACACCTTGAATTATTAAATAGATAAAGGCAAAAGCCAACCCTAACTATGAAGCTTAACATCAAGTAATCCTTAAATTTGTATCTGTATGTGTATGCTGATCCGGCTGGTTGCCAACCAACAAAATAGTTTACAAAACACATGTCCTTAAATTTGTATCTGAATATGCTTCCAGGTTTACAGAAAAATTGGCACTCAAAAATCTATCCATATATCTGTTCTAGTGTTCTGTTTTGATGCCCTATTTCCAATTTGGTGTTCGTACTTTTCATTATAGACTTATATTAATATTTTTGTTGACATGTAATGTAATCATCTCACATTTTGTGTATATTTGTTTTATGTTTAGTTCATATGTGTGGCTTTGAAATAGTTTGTTTTTTTAAATCATGGGCCTCCTAGCTATATGTTTACATATTAATGAATGTGTAACACCCTGATCTAAGTTTCGGTTTAAACTAAAAAAAAACCAATTTTAAAGCCATAATTGAATAATAAACAACTAAGCGGAGGCATTATAAAACTTTCATTATAATTACCACGAGTCGTGGTTTTCCCATACAAACCCTTACTCAGAGGTGCAACCCCAGCTGGCTGCCAACCAACAAAATAGTTTACAATACACATGTCCATATTCTGGTGTCTTAATAGTTCTATTTTTTAAAATATTTTTTCTTAAATTTTATGCAGGTGACCATATCAGAAAATGGCGTATGCTGCATTGATGCCCGCAAAAGTGGGGTTAGAAGTTTCCCATGATCAGATTCACAGGCTTAAGAACACTTCCTCATGCATGAATTTTGACAATCTGAACAAAGGTATCTTCCATTTCAGTCACTAATTATTACTTATTCAAAAAATCTTGGTTGCTTGGTTGGGGGTTTTAAAGGGTAAGGAATGGGAATTGGAATGATTAATATTGCTTGTTTAATTGATATATAATCAATCATTACCAATTAATGGGTAATGAACCATTGCCCAGTAAATTGGGGGTAATGAGTTCAGGGTAATGAATTCAAGTATGTGCGTGTCCCCACCAATCACCACCACTATCACCG
Source organism: Drosophyllum lusitanicum (assembly GCA_032274825.1). Lineage (NCBI taxonomy): Eukaryota > Viridiplantae > Streptophyta > Magnoliopsida > Caryophyllales > Drosophyllaceae > Drosophyllum > Drosophyllum lusitanicum. The sequence continues at coordinate 22,228 of JAUEJL010116832.1, read as the reverse complement.
ACCACCACGACCAATATCGCTACCACCACCCTCTAGCGCCACCACCAACTGCCGCCGCCGTCGCTCCCGCTGCCGCCACCACTGGCCACAACCACTTCACCATCATAACTCGTCAAACAATCACCACCACCACCAATATCGCTACCAGCACTCTCTGGCGCCACCACCGACCGCCGCCATCGCCGCCACCATCATCACAGGCCGCAACCATTACATCATCGTAACTCGTCACACATTCACCACCGTCACCACTACACTTTACCACCACCATCATAAACCGCTGCTGCAGTCACCGCCACCACTACACTCCACTACCATCATAGACCGTTTCCTCCGTCTCCGCCACTTCCACCTCTCGTCGCCACCTCTATCGACTACAAGAACTGCTTGTCGCAACCACCGCCGTCATCAACTACCACCCGCCGTCACTAATTGACATTAATCGATGCCTCAACCAACATCGTTGTCGCCGCCACTGACTATCAGCACTAACAGTTGCTGTCACCATCATCAACCACTAGCATAACTTACAATTGCCACTAACTACCATCATCTCCATCATCACTACCGACTACTGCCACCGCCATCAACCAGTTCAACACACAAACATATAGATATATACACACACATATGTATATAATGATTACCTATATTAACTAAGCAATATCAATGGTAATGATAATACTAGGGTCTAGGGAATGCTCATTGCATTCCTTTGTATTCCCTTACCCTTTGCCATTAACGAAGCGCCCCCTAAGTATAAAATATGTCATATTCTTTTATAACCATAATAGCTTATATTCGGTAAAACCAACTGGTTCTATTGGCATAGGAAGATGTCTATTCAATTCTGAACTGTTTTCTTTTTAAGTTGTATACAAGAAGAGTAAAAGTGTTTGACCTGAAATGTACTCTTAGAAAAGTTTATGAATTGTTAAAGAGTATATTGGTTTTACTATTTTCTCTCAATGTGCATGAATATTGCTTCATGGTTTTATCTTCTTTCTTTATTTGTTGATACTGTAAGAGTACTTTGATTAACAATAAATGGAAAATAGGAATTTTTTTGAGCCTGTTTTATATTAAATCTGACTATAATATTAGCTATGTATGCGGGTTTTATGACTTAATATAATGTAACATGTTTTAAACACATCGATAAAGTACTTGACAACTAAAAGTGTGATTTTGGGAAGTCTGTAGATTTAAAAGTGAACAGTTAATAAAAACACTTTGAACTTTTATTTTTGTAGATTTTAAGGTGAGAGGATGCATAATCTGGGAGCATTAGGATACAGAAAGACGAGTTTCATCAAATTTGGGGATTTATTAATTACCAAAATGACCAACCTGCTATTTGTGATTTTCCAGTTTGACAAATATCGTTTTTAGCTCATTTAACAGAAATTTTCTTGGACCACTGAATAAAACATTGCAACAAGCCAATTACAGAACTACAGTAAGGATGAAGATCTTAATCTTATTTTTTTAATTTAACTGTTTAGGATTCTATAAAGCCCGTCTAATTTATTTGTTTGTAAATTGCCAGATCGTCAATTATATGCCATGCATGTACGACTTGTGTACATATTGTCTTTAGTGTCTTACCGGAAAAGGAGCATCTTCTATTTGTCATGTTGGCTGAACTTTAATATATAGTTAAGCACTTAAACTGATGAATATCGAAAATTAGGTTGGTCTTTTGGGTATCATGATATTTTGATGCTTTTCAACCAATTACATCTTATATATCACCAGGAATTGTCGCATATACACGTAATCTGTATATATACAAACAAGCATGTATGTATGTATGCATGTATATAAAATCACTAATAAGCATGCATGTATGTACACATAATATGTATGTATACAAATAAATATACATGGGAATGTATATGTATATGTACGTGTATTTTAATTTATCAAAGTGGATGTTGTACAGATTTTGTTCGTGGAACCAATGCCTTCAAATTGAAAGTAAAGGGACCTTCCAAAATGACAACCAAGGTTCTACATGTGAAATCTGCACTTTCTTATGTTGAAGGTATTGACAATTAAAATAAGTATTCAGAACACAATTGCACAACACAGTTAGAATGCACATTATTCAGCAAATAATTATGCAAACTATTATTTAATTATGATTTGTTATTAGAGAAGACAAAGTTGAAGGACTTTCTGCATATTAACGATTTTGACAAGGGAACAATTTTAAAGATTTTGGAGCGAGCGAAAGAGGTGAAGGCGTTGCTAAAATCAGGCGAAAGAACATATCTTCCATTTAAAGGGAAAACAATGGCTATGATATTTGCAAAGCCATCTATGAGGACTCGGGTTTCATTTGAAACAGGATTTTATCTGCTTGGTGGCCATGCCATATATTTGGGCCCCAAGGATATTGAAATGGGTAAGCGGGAAGAAACTCGTGATGTTGCTCGTGTTCTTTCACGTTACAATGATATTATCATGGCTCGACTCTTTGCTCATCAGGTTAGCTCACAAGATAATAAGTCTTTCATTTAGGTGGCAAAATGGGTTGGTTGGGTCAAAACGAGTAAACATTGTTCTGTGTTGGGTTGGGCTTGAAACCCTTTTTGTCCAAAATTTTGGAATTTTGTTTAAAATTAGAAATAATTGAATGTGGTTCTGAAAATTTATTATTTCAACAATGATCAAACTCTTTCAATAGAGAATGATTTAGGAGTTTTTTTCCGTTTAAATATATGCTTTTGACTCATTTGACTTGTTAGAGATAAAACATAACCCGTATCAACCCGTTTTTGATCTGATCAATATTTAGGACCTTTTGGATCTGGCTAATTACGCAAGCGTCCCTGTAATCAATGGCCTGACAGATTATAATCATCCTTGTCAAATCATGGCTGATGCTCTCACAATGATTGAACACATTGGTCGAATCGAGGGAACCAAGGTAGCTCTTTTATCCGATCATCAAAAACTTGTTTCAATATTTAATTTTTTAATGTTTGAAAATTCTGATGACCTTTCTAATAGGTAGGTGTAAAATATTTGGTCCTATTCTCCTTTTTATTTTATTATTAGTGTAAACAACACAAATCTAAGCAAGAAACAGCATCATGTAGCTGGTGAGACCATATATTGACAATAACATAAATCACTAGACTGTAAATCGTAAAATTTTGGTACTGTAAATCGTAAAATTTTGGTACTTATAGCACCTATGATGACTGATTATGAACGGGGAAGGTCGCCGATGGAAGCACCAGTTGGTGGGAGCAGGTCCCCGCTACTCGGTAGGAGCTTTTGAGGCGGAATAAGTTGTCGCTGGTCGGTGTTGATTACGAAATGGGAAGCTGCGGGGGTTTGATCACAATAGCTGATTACGAATAGGGGTTTGACTTAGATGGAAGCGACGATACTAGTGGTACGGCTTTTATGGCGAGGAGAGAGTATTGAATGGCAGGATTGAAAATAATAATGAAGTGCCGTTTTGGAGAATGAGGAAAACTCGTTTGATTATTTTTCTAATCTTAGTGGTGACTATTGAAACTCATGATATGCCTTTGTAGGTAACTTACTTTTTACTACCACATTATGTTTGATAACATATCAATATGAACATGACTTTTTTGACCGTATCAATTATGAATAATATAAAATTTTAATTATGTTACAATTATTATTATTATTATTATTATTATTATTATTATTATTATTTATTGTTAATACTTTTATTTTATTATTATTATTATCATTAATGTTAATTTATTATTATTTTTAAGAAGGCCATACCGTTACCAACAAAGAGAAACATGAAAGGTGTTGACAACCAAATTAAGAGCATTCCTCACATGGGCCATCATTTCCCTACGGTTGCTACTCAACAGAGTTTGTAAAACTATGGATAATACAAAATCATCAAATATTATTTTCTAAAAAATATGTAAATAAATAAACAAACTGCAAAGAAACTCTTTTTATAAAGCTAAGGTGAAGTAGTTCATTCTACTCACTTGGAAATATATATAATTTCTAAAAAACATTGCACATACAGAAGTAGTTCATCCTACTCACTTGGAATTTCCTCTCTCCGTGTGTTGTGTTAAATAAGGTTTTAGGATCCGCACGCTGCGGTGGAAAACAGAAAATAGAAAGGAATAAAATATAACAGTTAACATTCAAACACAAATGTTCGAAATAAAGAGGAAAAAATTAAACATCTGGGTTTTAAAAGAAAAGAGTCTGTACTATTCTAACTTTTCATTGAAAAACATAAAATTAAACTTTAAAATAAAAAATTTCATCTCTGGTGTGAAATTAGAAAACAGTATAAAAACGTTACTTTTTCTAAGTTTAATGACTAAATTAGCAGGCTTTTGCATTCATGCAGCATTAGGTGAGCATGTGTTGCGTTCCATATACTTAAGATTAGCTTAAATCTTTTGATTATGTCATTTAGGCATTTAATTTACATTAGACTTTAAGAATTATGGGTCATTATGCAATGTGTGTGTTTTTTATATAATGATTGTACTTGTAGGTTACGTGAAACCAGTTGCATGCCAATTTAGGTATTAAAAATTATAAAACCTTTTAAACTGCTTTATTAAAAGAAGATTTAAATTATTGGGTTAGATTTTATTACTAACAAAATGTAAAAGCTTTCCTACAAATGAGGTAGTGGGTTGGTGCAATGCGATTTCTTGTTGGAACTCTAAGCAAAGGCCCGAGATGAAGCAGAAATGCTTCCGGGTTTATCCCAACTACACTTCTACACATTTTCTCAAACTCTGTTTTGTACTCGGCTACAGTTTCAGTGTTCTTCAACTTAAAAAGGGTTGACCAATGATTATCAAAAGTCGAAGGACCAACAGGGAGCTCCAAATCTCTTGTAAAAGTGGGCCAGTCACACATTAGATGGTTGTAATCCATATACTTGTACCAAGCGAGCGTATCTCCCTGCAAATGGAAGGCTGCCAATGTGACTCATTGGTTGGCGATTTGGTAGAAGTGTAAGTACTGTTTGGCCTGGAGTATCCATTCAATAGGGTTAGTGCCATAAAACGTTGGAGCGTTAATCTTTGGGGATTTTTGCGGCGGTGTAGGGCCGTTGGGTGGTGGCAACAGTTGGTTTGATGGATTCAACGGAAGTGGAGGGTTTGGTGGCGGTTGGGCATCAGAGGTGGAAGTGGTGCCTGATTCCTCAGTAAGTTTGAAATGGGTGGTGACCAAGTTCGCCGTTGTCTCTGTTTGTTTGGACTTTGGATAACTGTTCTGTTTGCTTCGCTATCTGGGCTGCGGTATTATTGGATTGACGGGAAATGGCAGTCTTAAGGGTATCGAGGCGGGATGATGTGGTAATGTAGTATGATGAAATCTACACTTTGTGACTTGAACCCAAGACCTTGGGGATCAGCTTTAAGTCTTTAACACATGATACCACTGGGCCAAAGACCCTTTGGTAAGATTGGTATAATAACATATGTGGACCAATAATGTATTCTTAGAGGAGCATAAATGCATTTTTTAAATAAAAAGCTGCATAATATATTAACATGTATTCATAAACAACAAATAAACAGCATAATCTGGACTGATTATTATGAACAAGAGAACATTGATAAAGACATGGCATAATATTGATAAATACTAGGCAGTGGCAGTAGGGTTTTAAGGTTGGATGGGGAGAGTTTCGAAAGAGCTAACTATATCTTGTTATTTCAACTTCAAACATCAAAAGTTCATCCACGTACTATCTCCTACATCATGTTCTATTATAGCTGATCGATTATGTGATTACAATTATTTAATGGTCACATAATTATTATTTTTTGATTTGAAACTCAGGTAGTATATGTTGGAGATGGAAACAACATTGTACATTCTTGGCTGTTGCTGGCTGCTGTAATTCCTTTCCATTTTATATGTGCATGCCCAAAAGGTTTTGAACCTGATGCAAAAACCGTTGAAAAAGCTAAGCAGGCTGGAGTGGGAAAAATTGAAATCACAAACGATCCAAAAGAAGCTGTTAAAGGAGCAGATGTTGTGTATTCAGATGTTTGGGCCAGCATGGGCCAAAAGGAAGAAGCTGCATATCGCCGCCAAGTTTTTCAAGGATTCCAGGTAAACAACTGATATGAACCAAAACGAATTTATTTATTCATTTATTAAACTTAGACAAAATTATCACGAATATAAATGTTGGCATGCTTTTGAGAGGCAACCGTTTCTCTCAGACAGTTGGACCTACTTTGTAGAGGTAGGTGCTCTCCTAAGACCTTATCAAGGACCAATTGTCCCATAATAATAAGATACCCCTCTACTCCATTTATAATAAATGCTAACTTGCTCCCTAAAATACGCTCTCTAATAGTTTACTTTTCTATATATATATATATATATTTATATTTATATCATTTACGATTGGTTGACAAGAGGTTATGAACAGTAAAATTTGTCTTTCCCTAAAAACATGGGTAAAATATTAAATATATAACGGTGCATAAGAAAACACAATTGTAAAGTAGCTGAGTTCGTCAGGCACAAGTATGAAGATAGGAGTATCCCTGGTTCAATTCTTGCACAACCCTTTTCTCCTTTTAACATTTTTTCTGCGCCTCCCAAACCCAAAGGACCCAAACCTTGCCTACTTTCTTTTTATTCTTTTCTTTCTTCTTTCTTACTTTCTTGGTGCCTTTCTTTCTTGATTTTTAAATTTTTTTTTACGTTTTTGGTTTAAATTTTTAAAATTCAACTATTTTACAAATAATCTTCATTTATATCTTTCACATTATATATTGTTGTATTTAAATTTTTTCTTTTTATATTATGAGTCTTTTTAATGCATCACACAACACAAGCAAATAGCCCTCTATTATCAAAATAACAATAAAATGTGGGTCATGTAAACTACTCTTTGCTCTTGAATATGATTGTTAGAGGTGGCGAAATTGGCAGGTGGGACTTGTTGGGTTGGTAGTTATTTGATATGGGCCGGGTTCAGATTAAGGATGTTTTATGCACTAAAGAATACACTTTTGGCAACTTTTAACCCATTTGACTCTTTTTCATTTTAGCTCATTTTAATGAGTTTACCTGGTTTGACTTTTTAGAGATGAAACATATTTCTTATTGATCTTTTTGTAAGTAAATGGGTCGAAATTTGTATGTGTAAGTTGATGGTTCTTTTGTGCAAGCAAGCAGATTACTCAGCCTAAACTTTTTATGTACTTAGAAAAGGTATTCAATCCAGCAGCTTACTTTTGAGATTTGAGGGTTGTCTGTAGAGGTGGCGAACTAGCTTACCTGAAGGACTAATTATCCATAAATGTTAGTAGTTCTATAAATAATTAGTGTGTTGTTTGGTTGTAGAAATTATGTTATCTCAGTTATTATCAATTTTCTTTTTCTAAATAAATAGTTGATCATGCTATGTTTTTTTTATCTGTAATGGGTCAAAGAGTTAAATGAACAGCTTGGCTGATAATAAGAAATGGGACACATGGACTGAAAATCTCCAAGCATGACACCTAAATAATTTTATTCAAATATATAGAAGAATTAGGAATAAGAGTCAAGGGAGTTTTGAAATTTGTGTGTTTTGTTTTGGCAGGTGGATGAAGAACTTATGAAGATAGCTGGACCTCAGGCTTTCTTTATGCATTGTTTACCTGCGGAAAGAGGTGTGGAAGTTACTAATGAAGTCGTTGAAGCTCCATACTCTATTGTTTTTCCACAGGCCGAGAATCGAATGCATGCGCAAAATGCAATCATGCTACATTCACTTGGTCTTTGAATAATATATGAGTATGTTCTTTTATAGAGCTAAGCTTTTTTCTATCTTAAATTGCTTGCTTTCTAGTTTGTTTTATGTTTGGAGTATCTCGACAACTGACTCTTGGTCGAGCTCTGTTATCCGGTTTTTGAAATATTTTGGACAGGAGATTAAACTAGTGATTTGCTAAAACAATTTTTGTGCGTGGCCTTTTATTCTACAAATAGGGAGCTATATTTGACCCTACGATATGAGGGTTGTGGCTAGTCGGGTGAAGATGGTGGTGGACTGGTGGTTAGTGATAGCGGATTAGTGGGATTCCTTGTAAAGCTATAATAATGATAATGATGAGGGCTAAAACACCAAGTTGAGGTTTTAGCCCTTTGTATAAAATATAAACTAAAGTTAGAAGATTAAATCATAATTGCAAATACAATTAACGATAGTAAACAAGATCAAGGTTTAAAAGCCCACATGATCCAAGTTGCTGTCGGTGATTTTAGTGTTATCGGGTTATTTTAGTGTAATGGAGTTTACAGGTACCAATGGAGTGAATATCTTGATTTTTGACAAGTTCGGAGGTGTGGAATGCATGCTTAATAATGGGATAGAATCAATGTTTTAAACTGATTAATCCTATCTTTGGTAATCATAAGATTTCAAATAAACATCTAGGGGGCGTTTGGTTCGCAGATTTTTTTCATGGGATTTGCATTCTGTCAAAGGATTTGCATTTCAAAGGATTTTGTTTAGGTTAGATTTAAGGGTAAAATGGTAAAATGGAAAATCCTTCATACAAAGCATTTTGAAATACCATGGGGGGTGGAATGGTGGATGCATTTGTAAAATCCCTTGAGTAAGGGAATTTGAGGGATTTTAAAGAAATCCCAGCATTTAAAATCCATTCCTTTTTTTCCAACCAAACACAACATTTCCCTGTATTTGAAATCCCATTCCCACGAAATTTCACGAAATACAGTGAACCAAACAAGACCCTAGTTCTTGGTCTCCCACTACAAAAAAGATGAAGATTATCCACACCTTTTTTTTATCAATATTAATACACTTAAAACCGTAGAGAATTACAATCAAGCGTGAAAAAATTAGGTGTTACAAATTTCTATCAAATCTTTACATTTGAAAGTGTGAAAATTGGAGTCAAAAATCACATTTATTAGTGAGGACAAATTATCTAAATTTTCACACTTCTAAGCGTGGAAAATTTGAAAATATATATATATCTAGAGTTACAAAAGTCTACGCTTTTAAGTGTGAACTTCTATATTCATCTATTTGTTACTAAATTTACACATTTAAAAGCGTGGACTTTTAAAAGCAAATGTACAAGTCTATAAATGTTAAGTTTTTCTTTTTAAAAATCTATTTTTTTAAACTATTTTTCACAATTATATACGTGACAACGTTTAAAATTTTTACAAACTTTTTATGAAGCGTAGATAAATGAAATATTTTTTGTAGTGTCCTAACAGTGTCATAATACAAGTTGTTTCTTAAAGACTATCCCCATAATCTAGATTTTGTGTAACTCAGACATATGATCGAAATATCAGATTTGGATAATGTTTACACGATCCTTCAAGCAGTTCAGGTTTACGTACGATTTTAAAATATTTTCTTCCAAAATTCAACAGTTGCTTCTATAAATTTTGAAAATTTAATTCATCTTACAATAAATTAAAACAAATACACAAGTTCAAGAATGGAAAAAATAAATATAAAACAACGTACATGAATTGTTACAATTTACCATCATTCATCATTAACCTTACGACAATTTTTCCTAACTTCTCCTTGTCCATCTGTAAGGACATCAATTTCACCCATTCTGACCATGGATCGAGCAAATCGTGCGAAGAAAACCTTCGGGTTTTCCAAAACTTCTGCTATTTGAGCCGATTGCGCATTTGTAAGTAATGCCGCATCGGATACAAATAGACCCTTGTGCTGGTTTAGAGACCGAAAGTAATCAGAATCAAAGGAAAGCGAACTATTGGGATCCATTTCAAGAGGAGTGGTCGGATTCACAGGGGTCGGGCATATTTTCCTCAATGTTTCTGCATAAGTCGGGTCGAGAGAAGGGTCGGCGTCTCCTATTCCAGTAAAGTTGTAGAGTCTTCTTCCAACTAGGACGCAATGCGAGACCCCGATTGTATGTGCCCCTAATTAGATACTAAAAGATTTAGTCCCGTAACCAATTTTTTTTTAGGAAATTAGTATAGGCATGTACAGTTGCGGATTCAGAAAATATATTTATTGGTTTTTGTGATGTCAACTCCCTATATAACTTGGGTTCTTATATTTAAATTTCAAATTTACTACATATATCATGTATATGTAAGTATATATACATACATGCAAGCCTAGCTACTTATAGAAAACGTCAGGAAAGAAGGTTGTATATACCCGAAAGTGTTACGAGATCATCCATTTGTAGGCCTTTGGTTTCGAATTGGGCTCGAAGAGTTGTGAAATTGGCGTTTGCAGATGGTAAATTGGCACCAACTTCTGACGCCAGTGAGATTTTCCCGTCTTTTCTTCCGGTGAATACTTGCCACATTTCCGTTTGAAACTGTTTTTAAAAGCTGTTATTTAGTTAGTTTCTTAAAAGACCCACAAAACCAGATTCAAAACTAACAAATATATGAAAAAAGGTTGAATATATAATACTCTGCAACTTACTTGGAAGGAAACTGCATCTCTAGCTGCCAAAGCAACAATGTCTGCACAAGAAACGATTCCTGGACAATCGGTTTCCAGTGACGTTTTTATTTCGTCGATTACTTCGTACCCAGAAACAGATCTGTTTGGTCCTGCTGATTTTTCTGTTGTAGTATTCTGTGTCGGATTAGGATCCAATAGAATCGAACCATCACACCCCTGTAACACTTGCAAACGTAAGAATGACTACATATGCGATTAAAAAACAACAGTATCTTATCCCGTTTAGGTGAGGTATGAGGAGGTATAATATGGACAGTCATATCTCTTTCTTGAACATTGGTTTACACAAATGTATGAATTAGAACTAGTTCCCTCCTTTTTATAGCCAGATATCTTTCGGAAACAGTCTCTCTATTCTCTATCCACGGACATGATAGAAGTATGACTGTTTACATCTTACCTTCCCTATATACACTCTGTCAAGATGAGATTAGCTATTGTTGCTGTATTGAAAAAATATTGAAGTTGAATGAAATTCTTACCCTAACAAAGCAGTCATGATAATGAAGCCTTAGAAGCTTGGCAGGCATGGCAGGATTATCAGCAACTTTGCTCCATACAATCTCCCTTACTCTATCTTCAACCGAAATCGAATTACACAGTTTGTTATAATATTTCATCTTTAAGCCCCCACCCCCCATACACCCAACCACCATAACCGAAACTAGTAACAATCCAAGAATTCTAATTTTGATCATCTTTATCGATCTTTTTAGGGTTTTTTCTGATTGATGTTTGTGGGTGAGATCATAGTTGATCATTTAAACCCTTTATATATAAGTTGTTAAAGGTTTATGATCAATATAATAATGCATTAATTCACGATGTCAACATTCATGTTGATGCATGTATTTCCAAATTAAGAGGTTGTTGACATAGTTCATAATTATTGGTTGTCATTTGTGACATTTAGGATTTACTTCACGTTTGAAAAATAGTATTTTAAAGACGATAACAAAAGCATGCTTAAACTAATTAATTACTTCTCTAAAATCAGGCTTGCATGTAAAAAAATTCACATAATTATGTTCTAGAATGTAATAACTATTTCTAAAGTCATGCATGCAAGTTTTTCTTAAAAAGGAAACATATAATGGTGGAGGTCTAGTGGTAAGAGTTTGGTTTTTAAGAGTGTAAACGTCTAGAGGTCCCAAGTTCAAACGTATTTAGGAGCAACTAAATTCCCCCTTGTAGTAGGAAGGTTCATCTGCGATGACTCCGGACTATTTGCAAAACGAATGGTCACCTTAGGATTAGTCGGCTCGAAAAGCGAGTTGGAAATCTAGCTAGGTTAATCGTAAAAAAAGGAAAGCAATGCAAATGAGTTTATTCGAAGAAACTTGATTATTATTGTTTATAGTAATTAATTAGAATACCTCTTTCTTAGAGTGATAAAAATAACTTCAAATTAAGTGCAAACTGTCTAAACACCTTTTTAATGTTTGTAAGTGTAAGATTTGATCTGATCATCAAGAAAAAGTTTGACATATTTTTATTATATTAAATACTACTTTTGATGTTTTTATTTGCATCCTTTATAGCAATGTCTAATCAACTTCAAAATTTTTAACTAATTAATAGTCTTTGTTTAAAATACGAGGGACTAAAAATAAATTAAGTGGTTAATTAAAAAATGAAACAAGATATTATTTTATGATATAATAATAATATAAATAATTTCTGAGTTGAAAACTTAATTATACTAATATTATTAACATTCGTTGATGCATTTTCTTTTAATTAAATTTATACAAGATTGTCGAATCATGGAATATTATTCTATAAAGATAGAATACAATGATTGATCAAAGAAGTCAACCAAGTATTAATCCGTAAATACAAAGTTTTTGTTGAATTGGTGTCAATAATTCATTTATTTATTTAGGGAAGGTTGTGAGAAAGAGTACAATATGATGAATGCTATCTTTCTTTATATTCTTAAAGGTTTATAAAATCTAATAATATGAGATGTTTAAAACGGGGTAGATTTGGATTATGGTATATTAACAACTTTATGAAAAAATTAAATTTATATGAAATAATGAACTATTCAAAATTCTTACAAACGAATCCATGCATTCATTGAATGAATACCATTTTAAATACATTATTGATACATAGATTCTTTACAATATATACTATTATTTATTACAAAACAGTCCATGTAAATATATGATTATCTAAATCATACCTTCCTATGCTTCACACTTGCATATTTGGGTGGTATTGTGTTATATAGATTCCTAATTACATGAATTCAAGATTTCTAGGCAATAGCGGTGGAATTTGTGATGTGGAATTCGTGTATAACAATACTCCTACATATTGGCTAGAATCTGGGGAGATACAGTTTCCCAATCCGATATTGTTCAAATGACAACCGGATCAACTCAGAGTCACAATGGAGAGACAGAAGAAGTATTCTGATATGAAACACTGGCCGAAGACATTCGAGGTTGATGAGAAGGTTATGTTAAAGGTCTCACCTTGGAATAGAATTATACGGTTTGGTAGACTAGGCAAGCTTGGTCCGCGTTTCATTGGTCTGTTTAAAGTTATAGAAATAATAGGAGATCAAGCCTTCAAATTAGAGTTGTTGCCGGAATCGGGGAGAGAATTCAAGATGTGTTTCATGTGTGCTACCTAAGGAAATGTTTAGCTGAAGAACCTAGTATACTGCCGCTAGAAGAGTTGAGGGTTGATAAAAGCAAAAGATTGGTCGAGGAAACGGTGGTAATCATGGATCGCAAGATTAAACAATTAAGGAAGAAACGAGTTAAGCCGGTGAAGGTACAATGGAAGAACAAGCATGGGGTAACATGACTTGGGAAACCAAAGAAGATACGAAGACAAGATATCCCTAGCTTTTCGCCTAGTCTAGTAGATTTCAAGACGAAATCTTTTTAAAAGGGGGAGAATTGTAACGACCCGAGAATTCGAGTACTTATTTCGAAAGGAAATGTATTTATGAACTGTGATAATGGAATATTTAATAAGAGATGTTGTGAGTGATTATTTTATTTATGCAAGAAGTTAACTTTGTTTTTATAATATTTTGTAAAGGAATGGAAAGTTTGTGGTGGTTTTGTAAAGATGACAAACTTTAGGACTAATAATCAATTGGATTAAAGACTATAATGGTCTAGTTGGAGTTACAATTTAACACTTTGCAAATCATGTGTGAGTGCACTATGTGTGTGTTTGAGTTGCCGACGGAGAAATTGAGAACCGGTGAAGAATTCTTCAAAGTTGTTGCTGCAAATCAATGACAAGTAATTTTCTAATCTTTCTAGCATGTGAATTTCTAGTTTTGATGATGGATTATTGGGTTTTGGGACCAGAAACATCGACTATGAGGAGTTGACGGGTCCGCGATGATGATGATGAAATTGAGTGTTCAAATGTTGTTAAAAGATGAAATTGGTGGTTAGGATTCATTAGTTTTATGTTTATGATGGTTTTAGTATAAGAAACATGAATTAAAACTAAGTTTTCTAGTTGATTGATGACTAAGATGGATAGAAATGTGTTCTTGAGTTTTACGGCTCATGCGTATGAATTGTAAAATGTGATTTACAAATGCAAAGGGTTGATTCGCCGTAAGGCTTGAGTCCCCTTTGATGATTTTCGATTCCAAGGTTTCCGATTTGGGTTGCTACGATTGCTAGTTCATGAATATTGATAGTGGTTTACGATAGCTAATTTGTGATCCGGGGTAGTTTTCGATTCAAGTGTGGTATGATGGAACCATTTGCGATTGTTATGGTTTTCGATTGGTGAGATTTACGATTTTCCATATTACGATTTACAATTGGTCTTAGTTTGCGATTGTGCTTGGTTTGTGACTAGATATTTACGATTCGGATAGAATTATGATGAGTATGATTTGTGATTTCCAGTTTCGATTGTGTGGTTTATGATTCCACGAATTTGCGATTCACCGACTTACGATTAGAATTTGATTGTAGGGTGTTTCGTGAGCTCGGTTATTCTCGCGTGGAATTATTTTGTGATTGTTGCTGCTGAACCTGAGGTGAGTTTAGTTATTTTCTAAAAACGAGTACAAAGACAAAATCATTTTCAAAAGGATTTACGATTTCACGATATTTAATAATGATGCATACGATTGATCTAATGACTAATTATGATGTATTCAAATAATTATTTGTCGATGCAATGTGGTTTTACATATGATGATTATGATGCGAATAATTTGGTTATGATATTTATACTCACGATGAGACGATGACTTGGGGTGGGGGTAGACTTACTCCTAAGATGTATCGACGATGCCTAGTAGGTAGACTGTGCTTTCTAGGAATTTGCTAGCATGACGATGGTTGGTTGCCGGGGTTTCTAGGAAACCTTGGTGACACGAGGTGTACGAGTGCCGTGAGCACTTGTATGCTGGAGTGGTGTTCGATCGAAGATGATGAGGTCAACGCGCATAACACTGCGAGGGCGGAAGGAGGACCTGGCGATGGGGCACCGGCTGTAATTCCACCACTTATGCTGGAGTAGCAAAAACTAAGGGACCACAGAATTTTGGGTAAGAGTGGAAGTTGTGCCCCGCTTGGTACTAGACTTGCCGGGCACACCTAGCGAACCAATACCAATGCGGACGAACCTTGGAACTCTAGTGGTTGCCGGACATGCATGCGGTATCTTGGTGTAGCGATGATTTACGATAAATGAAGATAGATCCACTTAAGTACAATGAAAGCGATGTAGATTGATGATGGTTAGAGATGATAAGATGTTCTAAGAAGTAAAACGATGCTTTACAATGTTTATGATGACACTTGATCATGTGGGGATTATTACGATGTTATGTGAGTGAGTCAAGTTACGGGTTGGGATTTATAACTATTAACCTGAACCTGATTAACCATTGTTTTAATGTGTGATTTTGTTGTAACTACTGTTAACATACGAGACATAAGCTGACACTTATTTTTTTTTGAAATGTGTCTTGTACTCGTGCATGTGACATAGGTGTGTTTGTTGCCTCGTGACTGTGGGTGCAGCTGGGTAGTAATGTATAAGTAATTTTATTTTTTTAATGCCGACTTGTGGTTGACCTTAATGAACTATTGTAAATCTTTAAAAATACGATTTGACTACGGGGTAACGTAGTGGTTTTATTTATGATGATGGTTGTTTAACGGTTTTAACTGTTTTACATTTAATGAAGTTTAAAAGTCTTCCGTTGTGATGTGACAAAAAATAATTTGTTAATTTTCGAAACCACGACGTTATAAAAATAAATCAAGTAGTTAATAAAAAATTAACAACTTTGTTTCATGAATTAATAAATCAACAAAGTAAGAAATATTAAAGTATTAAACATATAAAATAAAATGAAATAGAGATGTTTTATATCCTTCTATTTTGTATTTCAAGTTATATTCCTACTCATACAATTATGACAAGTGTCAAAATCAAGGGATAAGATGAAAAAAGAGAATTATAGCATTACATAGGTCAATTATTAAGAAGGTAGAAGGATGAAGTAGGAAGATTTAATATGAAAAAAATATAACTTACCTCTCTCATTATGTACTCACAAAAAGCAAAAGTAAAAGAAAACAAGTTGCTCAAGAGTAGTCATCTCAAAGCCTCGTACTCTAAGCCAATTTGAATTTGGACAAAAGTCATAAAAGGCACAAATAAATTAAAGACTCACGGTTTCCAAGTTTTAAGGTCTTCAATACAACTCCAAACCATAAAGCATGGATTAAAGCCATAACCTACTTTCAAGTTTCAAAAGGAGGAGATCGAGATAACTATAAGTTGTTTGATGTAGAAGAAATCGATATTGCTTACTTAATATGGGCTTTGCACAATAGCTTAATCTTAAGTGAGTGAGTTACTTTTCATCTTATTTTTTACACAAGATTTGGATTCTTTTTCTTCTTCTTTTTACACAAGATCACTAGTTGCACTAGATTTTCTTAGGGACAACACATATCTTAAGAAATAAAAATTTAAAAAAATATAAAACATCTCGGTAGTACTTAGGAGTTGCTTGTGCTACCACGGGCTACCTAAGAGGTCCACCCCTGCTTGTAACAATTCATTATAGGTAGGTATCGGTCATATTTACTTGTAATAGGTCTATTTGTGTCATATTTACTTGTAACGGGTCATAATAAATTAAATTTATTTGTAACGAACCATAACACAATTATTTGACATATTCAGATGTAACAAATGATAATGGGTAGGTATGAGTCTTAATTACTGGAACGGCTCGTAATTAGTCGATAAGTGACATATTACTTGTAATGAGGTATGATGGGTCGTTATGCATTTGTTATGAATTTGATAGTTTGGTACTTTGTTAATTTGGTATTTTGGTTTATTGTTTTAACTTATAAGTTTACTAATGTACATATTTATTTTGTAGTGGGATTATCTGGATGCTATGCTTAGTAAACCGAGGTTTAGAGTGACAATATTAGAATTTGTTTCTATCGTTTTGACCCAAAAGATAATGTGAGGAATGAGAAGGATGACAATAGTTACTAGTAATTTAATGTTTTGTTTATTGTGTAACATACAACTTAAACATGTATTATGGATTTTGTAGTAGTTTATGTATGTTTTATATAATATTCAGTTTATAGAAGCTTTAATATAAGCAGGTTATGTGCATTTATTAAAATATAAGAAAGAGCAATAATAGCGAAATCAATAGGGGCGACATATGACAATAGCGACAACATTATTAGTGGCGACACTTTTAGCCACGACAAGTGGAATACAGGGTGGCATTATTAGAGGCGACATCTAGGGATGTTCATGGATGGTTAATCGGGCATAAGGTTAACCGAGAACCGGTTAATCAAAGTATGGGTTCGTAACTTTCGTACCAAATCGAAGATAAATATTGTACTCTATAACCAAATCACATATTCTCAATCTGCAAAACCCTAAAATTGCGGTTGTCACACATTCAAAAATCGCACCTTCGAGATCAGAATAGATAGATGAAGTAGATGGAGTCAAGCTGTTAAAAAAAAGAAGTAGATGGAGTCAAAAATCGCACCTTGAGTATTAGTGAGAGAGAGAGAGAGAGAGTAAAAAAACGCACCTTCAAGAAACACAGAATCGAGATCTAAATGTTGAACAATCACACCTTAAAAATCTGAGAGAACAATGAAAACCCTAAATATGAAAACCTAAATCATGACCTAATAGATCTGAATCACGGAATCAAGATCTAAATCACGAACAACAAGGCGGCGATTTAAACCCCGAAGGCGACGGTGGTTTGAACAGTTTGAATCATGGAAATGACGACCTGAAGACGACGGTGGTTACGAGAACCAAGCGGCGACGGTGGTCATCAAAACAGAAGGCGACGGTGGTTATCAAACCGGAAGGCGACGGTGGTTATCAAATTGTAGAAATAGGATAAAAAATGGTGTATTCCTCCATCTCGTTTTAGGTTGCAAAAATCCTAAATTTGTTGTAGATCTTGTAGAAATAGGATCAAATCACCTATAGCTTGCCCTTCATATTCATGGTGGTGGTGGATGACTATGAAGGCAAGATGGTGTTTGTAGATGGCTATGAAAGGACAAAAATCTGCTTGTGTCTTGTTTTTTTAATTAAATTTTTTAAAAGGATAAAAAATAATTAAAAAAACAGGAAAATTGGTTGATATGAAGTGGGTGACCCGAGGTCACTTGCATGTAATGTAGGAGTTTTAAAGTTGGTTGTATTAATTTAAAAAAAATAAAAGTTCGTTGTATATAATGGTAGCTTAGCAAAAGTTCACTATATTTTGGAGCAGTTTGCCCTTATAAATAAAAGCAATGTCACATATTTATCTCTTTAATATACTTTATGAAGGTTTCAAAAACACAAGTACTTTAACAAGTGAAGCTAACACATACATATAATATGGTAAGTCAAGAAGATAAAGATGAAGAACACTAAGATCACATACTTACATCTTCAAACACACACTATATCTCTTCAATATGATCTGAATGTATAGAAAGCTTAGGATTCAAGTTTGACACTTGAATCCTATTTATACAAAGAAAAGGTGCAATAAACACCCTCACGAAAGGGTATTTACAAAGAATCTTATGACCCTTTACAACCTTCTAATAATAGACTAAAACTAGCTTCTAGCTATTACATAAGATTATAAATACATACGAGTCCTTGTATTTAAACAAAGGAAATTTTTACTCATAATATATTTACAACTCTTTGATACAATTAAAATGGTCCTAACAATCTCCCTCTTTGTAATTCAAGTAGTAGTAAAGTTTTATCCACTTAAGCTTCTTAACAATCTTCCCTTGAAATATGCAGAAACTCCTTTTCTTTTTTAATTCATGTAACATGGAGACCGTTGTTTGTTGTTTTGAGTTTCAGTTTCTTTGTCTTTTGATTCTTCTAGAAATCATCAAAAACTTTTCTTCAATAATCATGTCATCTACATCGTTTGTAGTGAAAATATGGGGCTTTTCAACCTTTTGTTTGGTGATAGGTTAATCACACATAATTTAAAACATTGACCATTTCCTTTGAATTTTGAGGAGCACATGATCTTGAGCATTGAAACACCATAATATTCATTGTTACATGGGGGTGGATTTGTGTCTTTCAAAATTTATTTAGACAAGATGTTCCTCCCCCTCCCCCTCACTTTTAGCTATTGATCTTTCAAACTACTTTAAAATCTTACTCCCTTTTATTTTTGTAAACAACTATCTTTACTTTCTTTGAGACTTGGTCAACGGTTGTTGACTCTTCTTTTCATAAAATAAGGATCTCCTCTCATGCTCAGAATGTAAGAACCAAGTGATATCGAAAGACAGCTGTACTTAAGAGTGTCATCTCACCCTCACGATGGTCAGGATTTTCATGATCATTGTGCATTTTTCATCTGCTTGTAGCTTGATGTTGGCATGAATATTTTAGAATCTGAATTTATAAATCCTCCTCATGACCAATAGTTTTGGAAAGATAGACACTTTGATCTTTGTCTTCAACAAAATGATATGATAGTTATAGCACAAGAGAGGGTTTTTAAGGCACCGTCTCAAAATTCTTGGGAATTAAAATCCAACGAATTGGAACACCGGGATCACATAGATTACTCATTAACACAGTCATTTAAAATAAACCAAGTGACTTATGTTTAGCGTTGGCATAATGTTAGCACTAGTAAGATTTCAATGTATCACTGTAAATATCATAAATACATTACTCAAGATATTGTGGTATAGTCACGAAGACATGATACATGTGATATTGCTGGAAAGTGTCATAGAAATGAATTCTAATCATGTTAAATAAGCTCTAGATTCAATAAGTGCATAAAAGAAGTCAGGACCAAAGCGGTTGTCTTCTTTAATTCAACATCAACAATCTCTGAGTGAGACGTTAATAGTGTAAGTGTTAAGTCTCCGAGTGAAGTTTGAAACAAATCGATTGTTAAGAAATGATTGAGTAGCTAGGTGGGGTTAATTAGTGCATTGTATCATTGGGTCTATGATGTCTTGCTTCAATACCAGTAATCAAAATATGAAGACTAATAGTAGATGTGGTTACCCAGATAATTGACACAGTCCGGTAAGGATCACTTTGTATGCTTTGATCCTATCTCACCAAGAATTCTTGAACTCCTCCCACAACATTCCTTTTAGAATGATGGACACTCTTAGTTTTGATACACTCTTTCACTTCTATGAATTAGGTAGATTGTTAGTCCTAGATTAGGTACTCAAACAACGAAATGTTTGTGAAAGGGGGGTTGAATACAAACTTTATCTTTTTAAACTTATTGAATACACAATTACTTTTGATATAAATCTTATTAATTATGAATCAAGAATTACAAGTGTTAGGATGCGAAATTCCTCACAATATAAAAGATGACAACAAGTTTAGCCTAAAACATAGATTAGCTAATATTAAAGACAACTAATGTCTAAAGGTGTTCAACACATGAACAAGTTTAAAGACTTCTAAAAATGCTAACTCTAATGGCTTTTGTTAAGTTGCAATCAGTTTTTTCTTGTAAGTCTAAGTCGTGTTTCAACGATGAATTTCGCTTGCATATTTATAGACGATGAGGTAGCCAAGTTGAAAGATATGGTTGATATGGAAATTATAATATTTAAATTATAAAGTTAGTGGAGTCAAAGTATGTATTATTTTAAATGGGTTTCCAGTAAAATAATATTACTTTAAAAAAGTACACCCACTAACAATATTTAAATATATATTGTAACACCGTGATTTTCATAAATTTCACCATTTATAAAAACTTGTAAATATTAACAAATACTTGCAACTTAACTCTTAAACCATTAACAAATTAACTGTCATCGTCATAAAGATGAAGAAAAACGGTTCGTAAAGAAACCACAGTGCTACTACCGCAGTCATTCCAAAACCGTTTACAGAGATTGAAACCGTAAATTAATTAAGTAACTAAAATATTCGTTGACACCAATTACTAAGTCAAACTATAGTCTATGACTAACCTCCTCGCATAACCGCAACATCAAAGCCACCTACACAAATACAAGACACATTAAAAAAAAACAAGTGTAAGCTTACGCCTCGTGAGTCAACAAGAGTTATAACCAAAAACCATAAAAATATAGTCGTAAGTAGAGATATGACATAAAAGCAAATACCATACCCGACCCACCGTGTATCTGACCTGTACCCGATAACCCGTAAATCATATAGCACCGAATGGGTCAAATATCCACAATTCAAATCATATAATCGACCGCATATAACCATATATCATTCCACATCATAATCTCATATGTATCAATAAGGTGTCCTAATGTAGAGTCTAAACCCACATTAGATAACCCAAGGTTCGCTACATATGTGCCCGGCCGACCTATGCACCAAATGGGGTGTGACTCCCACCCGAGAACATAGATACTGAGAGTATCGCCGCTTTCGCTACTCTGACAGGGCAAGTACAAGTACTACGTTGTCGTTCAAGTGTAAGTACAAACGAGGTTGACCGCAAATTTCAGATTCTCCTCACACCCTCGTGATGCATGATCTAGTTCCGCTGGCCTACATCACTCAAGTACTTGAACACCGAGGTGTAATACCTGGACTTACAGAAAATAAATAAAAGAATATTTACGGATATTGTATTTACTATTATTTGAGTTACAATTTATTTATGGGATTAAAGCAGATTAATTAGCTTGGATGATTATTTAGACTTAGTGGATAAATGAGTATTGTGTTATTTTTTTTCATGATGGGCTTAATTGATTGAAGAGATAAAATAAAGGTGTTAAAGAATAAGCCTTGTGGGCTTCTAATTTGTTTAACTATTGGGCTTAAAAGCCTTTTTGGAGATATGTATAAATAAAGATTCCATGGTGGCTACTATTCCATTGAGAGAAGAAAGTAGAGAAGCTGTGTGTGTGTGCTTGAGGTCGAGAAGGAGAAACAGAGAGAGATCTAGGACCTTAATCTTTCCTGCAAATCTTCAAGGAGTTGAAAGAAGAACTATCAGGTGATGTTTCTAAACCATCTATCATCATGTAAATACATTTATGTATGGATTTAGACTTGTTTTGAGGGGGTTTTGTTGCCTAGGGTTTTTGTTCTTTGAGAAGGTGAGGAATGGTGGATTGAGAGGCTAAATCTTGTTTTAAACCAATGAATGTTTGTAGGGTTTGTTCTTATGATAGGAGAAAGGCTTTGCAAATG
>JAUEJL010116821.1:0-12116 GCA_032274825.1 Drosophyllum lusitanicum | reverse complement strand
TTGGTGTGTGACCCAATAGGCCTATACCTCATCAGCAGTGCTATTAACTCGTGCGTGTCAGCGGGCATATACCAACACATTAATGACACATTAATTAGGGTTATTTCGGGAAAATCAAGCCTCGCAAATTAATGACGGCTCACCCGGACGTGAGTCATTAATAGCGTTAAAAACAGTTCTCGTACGAAAAACAGTTCTCGTTTGAACTTTTGCCTATATATATATATATATATATAGGGGAGAGTTCAAACGAGAATTATTTTTCGTACGAGAACTGCGAGAACCAATCTTTGTCGTTCATTTTGGATAATGAAATTCATGGATGAAGAGCGTGTGGGGATTGAGTGTGGCAGGGTGCATGTAAGGAATTCATGGGTGGCCAATCCAATTGAAGGAGTGGGAATTGGACGGCTAAAATTGGTTTTCGCGGTTCTCGTACGAAAAATAGTTCTCGTTTGAATTTTTGCATATATATATATATATATATAGGAAAAAGATTATTTGAGAACCGTTTTTATTGCGAGAACCATTATGAACCAATCAATTAATATCTTGTCTTAATCAATTAAATTAAATACAAAAGGATATAAAGGTAATTAATAAAAAGAATGTTAAACGCTGTTGTTTGTTTTGCGCCCCCATTTTTTAGGTGAACTTTGAATTGTTTTATTTTTTTTATTAATAATTGTGATAAATAAATTTTAGTCATTTTTTGTTATATGCAATTTTTTTTACTTTTTTTTATTTTCTTGTTTCTTTTTCAATAGAAGGTAAGAAAACTTTTTTTAGTATTTTTTTTCTTTTTCCTTTACTTCTTTCTTTATTTATTAATCACAATCATTTACATTTTTGTTAAATTTTATTGAGTTTTATATTAAGTACTTGTACGCCACATATGTTTTTTGTTAGAATTTTTTGAGTTGACAATGAGTTTGACTAAACAAAATTTGAGTTGCATATGCACTAGAGTTGTAAACGAATCGAACACGAACAGGGACTTGTTCCGTGTTCGTTCGTTTAACTTTAGCCGAACAAAAAAATAAACACGAATATATAAACAAACAAATATTTGTATTCATATTTGTTCATTTAACTTTAGCCGAACATAAATGAACACAAACGAATAAACACATAACAAATATAATACAAACCTATCATTATTAAATATAAACAGAAACTATGTGTATGTATATGTGTGTGTGAGAGAGAGAGAGTGTGTGTGTGTGTGTATGTACATATATGTATATATATCTATGTACACACACATTAACACATATATGCATACATATAAACGAACATAAACAAATGGATAAACGAACGTTCACGAACATAAATGAATGAACAAGGGTCTTTGTTCGTGTTTGTTCATTTAACTAAACGAACAAATATTTTTGTTCGTGTTCGTTTGTTTATTTAATAAACGAACTTGCCCCAAACAATTCACGAACAATTCACCGAACGTTCGGTTCGTAAAACAAAACCTAGTAGTATGAACGGGTTGTGCACATATGCATCGTGCATAGATGACTTTACTGTATGTGCTGAAAAAATCTAGTGTAATATGCACATGTGCTTGAAAAAAAGCGAGTGGTATGTGCACATGTACACGTATCTGATGCTGTGTTAGAAAAAAAACTCAACAAAAACGAAAATTTTTTTATAAAAAAAACGAGTAATACGTCTACATGTGCATATGCATATTTGCACAAGATGCACACGTGCATGGTGCATATATGCACCCAAACGCACCTATGCAGTATGCATAGGTGGTGCACATATGCAAACTATAATATTATATTTGATTACTTTTAATTTTGTATAAGGTAAAACTATAATAAAAAGTCCACTTATTAGGCTACTAACATCACAATTGAATAATACGTAAAAAGTCCACTTATTAGGCTACTAACATCACAATTGAATAATACGTAAAGAAGAAACACAGAACGGAAGAATGTGTGTATAATATTAAAAAAAGAGTAAAAAGTGAAGTTTGTGATTGCAAACTTCGAATGATCAAGAAATGTAATTCATGTGATGTTAATTTAGTAGAAAATGTGATTAAATAAGTGATGGGTTATTTGTGGCTTTAATTATTAGTGACCCTATAGAAAAACAAAAGGATTAAATTCCGTTTTTATCCCATTAAATTTAAACCGAGTTTAAATGTCTTTATGCTTTTATATGGTCACAACATCTTAATCTATGTTATACAAACGTAACAAATATCTTTTTGCACAATTCCATAATAATAAAATACATTTGGAGTCCCCTATGTATTTATTGGTCTTCTTTTAAAAGGTTAGAGTTACATATGTTTCATATGCATTAAAGATACTATATAAACCGTCTAATTATATATCTTCTGTCATTTTATATCTATAGCATATGCTAAATAACAAAGCCACAAAGGTACCCTTATATTGTTTGAAAAGACAACAATTATGACACATAAAATATTTATATATACTTCTTCAGCAATTTTTGGCCTTCTAAAAATTCAGTCATTTTCGCATTTTGGTCAAAATTGGTATAAATGAAACAAAAGAATACTTGGGTTGCCCATAGTCCTATACGATAATTTTAACAGACAGTTAACTCTAATAGAAAAGTTTGACTATTTTTGTGACCTCTAGATATATTATCCATTGACCATTGTTAAACTATTACAATTATGAAACCCGTGCTAGATAAGTTTGTAACCGATCGCGTATAATTCCCCTCCTAGCTAGGTGGAAATCATCACTAATAACTTATGGCTGGAGATAATTGTACGTTCTCCACTCGAATACTTAGATATGGAAGATGATCTATAGTTACTGGACTAGAAACAAGTCACAACTATTGAATGACGCTATCTATGTGTCAGCAAGATGAGTGGTTGTAATAGTTTATGGGCCTATAAATATAAGAAAGTTGAAACATGCATGAAAGTCCTTAATTATCAACCTAGATACGCTCCGTTATGCATTCTACTCTAGTTTCTTCATATCTATATTGGACATGAGCGTCAGAGAATCTATATTAGTGGTTCATCTTTCATCAATTTTATTCCTTATTTGGAATCCATTAAAGATCGAATCCATCTTTCTCCTTACCACATTCAACTAAAAGCACTCACTCTTAATCATCTTCATGTCTAAGATGATTAAATAGTAACTATGAAAACCTAGCTTTTGTAAGGTTGGACCCTATACAAGATAAAATCCAAGATTAAAGCTAGACTGTAGTGTGAGAGGTGTTTTCCTAAGTGAGTTAAGTATTTGTCATACACAACTTCCGTCCTAACTCTGTTGGCCTACCTTGTCTATGTATCTTTTTGAAATTGTACTTCGAGTCTTGATCTTATAAATTCATTCACTTTAGCATACAATTCTAAGTTAATTCCGAATAGAATTTTTAGTCATCAAAGCATGTTTTGGTTCATTCGGATTTCTTATGCCGAATGACATATTATTTCGGATCAAGAAAGATCCAATTCACATTCGTGAAAATAATAGGTGATCTATCGTGAAGTGACCGATTAATGTCGCACTTTCAAAAGGTAGGGGTTACACTTTTATTTTTCAAAAGCTATGGAGTGGTGTGTGTTAAAACAAAAACCTAAACCCAAGATTTCAGTATTTGAATATTGTAAATATTTAATTTTCGTTTTAATTGGTTTCGATTTTTTGTTTTATTTGTCAAATTTGTCCCGGTTTCGTTTCTTTTAGTTTCCATTTGGGTTTTGGTTTTTAATAAAAAACAAAGAAAAATATATGTTTAACTAACTTGTAACACAACTTCAAATATGTTGTATATTCTATGGATAAATCTTATAAGTGGAAGAATCACCCCATATAAAAATAGACAAAAATATATAAATATATTGTGATGTGTCAACCTAGGACCATTAGTTATACCTCTCATTTTCCTTTTTCTTTTGATATGTTACTGCCACATTACTCTCATTTTCCTTTCATTTCTTTTCCCTACAACCTTGGTTTTACACTTCACAATCTTAATCACTTTAGTTTTATTTTATAATTACATTGAAGAGAGAGAAAGAGGGAAGGAGAGACGGGAGAGAAGAAAGGATAGAGAAAAGAAGAGAGATAGAGAGAAAGAAGGTGGGATGTACCGGGGTGGAAGAAGCCTATGAAGGGGGTAGCCAATCAGATAAATACCCTCCGTAATGGTGTTCCCGATGATAGCCAACCCCCAAGTGAACCCAAAGGGGGATGAGGGGCAGGTTACATATCCGGATGGTCTAATAAGTTAAAATTGTTGACTTTTCAAACAATACAACTCAGAATATAAATAACAACTAGCATCAATTCTTTTGTAAACCACGGAACTGTTCGTCTATTCTAGTCCATCCGACACCAGCAAGCCTGAAGTTTTTCAAGCTGCCAAGGTAGCTAGCATGCAGTTGAGTAGCTTGGGGTAATGGGTAAGTATGGTTTATAGTACTCTAAAACCACAATCAAGAATATAAATAAGTTGACACACACACACACACACATATATATATATATATATATATAGCATTTGAATACATTTCGAATCACTTTCAAATTCGTTTGACTTGTTAAACAAATAACATAATTCATATTTACATATTTACACATGTTTTTTTTTTTTGAAAAGAGAGTTCCCGCTTTAGTAGGTTATCCGGGAAGTCGAACTACACTATGATAGTATGATGCATGTAGCTTAACCATTTATGTAGCCGTTTCCATACTCTCTGGTCATCAAAAAGTTTGCACCGAACAATAATTGAATCCAAGTTTCTTTTGAGATTTTTCGTACATCCTATTATTACTAGATGAAAAATGAGTCAAATTGTCACATATGTTACAAACACGTATACAAAGTCATATCGTAGAACTCCAAACTTTTTATGTAGGAATTACGTAGCCCACAATCAATCCACAAATAGGTTTCAAAGCTGCATGTCTGGCCCAATTTACATTTTTCCCAAATTTAGACATTTGTATGATTTCTTCTATTTCGTCAAAAGATCCAAATTACATGAAATGAGAATTTTGCTAGATTACATGTTTTCTTAGATAGTGAACTTTAGGGGGTGTTATTTTCCTAGCTTAGTTTTAATAAGCTACTTTTTTCAACTTATTTACTAACTTATTATGACTTGAAATAAGAAGTAAGCCGCCCTTATAAAAAAATAAGCTAGAAAAATGGGCGTATAAAAAATAAGCACATAACAAGCTAAAACAAACACCTTTTTTTTAGTATCATAGCTAGGCAAATTAGACAAGTTTGCTTAACATGGATGAATTTGTGTGTTTATTCGGGTGAAATCAAAAGGTTATTTAAAAAGAAATGAGTGAAAGCGGTTAAAAATGGGCAATTATATTCTCAATGAATACAGCCTCATAAATTACTTTTAGTTAAAGATCGATATTTTCAAATTAAGAAGTAATGTTTTTAAATTACTTTTGAGAAGGATAAAAAAGAGTATGATAATCAACTTAGCCCGGCTGTCTGGTACTAATTAAAAGACCATGCATCTCAGCTCCTTCAACAAAAATATCATTAGAATTAATTAATTTGTGGCTAAAAAGTAGGTTTAGTTATCTATATCAGACATTAAAACATATATAGTGTACACGTCTTCCTAGCTATTAAATGCATGCAATTCATCGTACGTACGTAAGATTTACAAGGTAGTTTGATCATCATAATTAAGTTCATAACAGTAATTTGTTAAAGATTCACCAACAATTTACACTTTCAATAATAATTTTTTTTATCTACGAAGGTTAGTATGAA
The DNA here is from genome assembly GCA_032274825.1 of Drosophyllum lusitanicum. Classification (NCBI taxonomy): domain Eukaryota; kingdom Viridiplantae; phylum Streptophyta; class Magnoliopsida; order Caryophyllales; family Drosophyllaceae; genus Drosophyllum; species Drosophyllum lusitanicum. The sequence continues at coordinate 6,341 of JAUEJL010116821.1, read as the reverse complement.
GTTAAAGTAAACTAAAGTTTTGGTGCGTTTTCTTTAGTTTTAGTGTTGGTTTAGTTTATTCCAAAGAATGCTTAGTGCCTTCTTTAGTGTTAATTTATAGAATTCTTGGAACATATTGTACGACAAGTGATCATAAAGTTTTTTGTGTTCCAATAGTGTGAAGCAAATAATAGTTTTTAGATTAGAAATTAATCCTTTGGCGGGTGTGATTCCTGAATGATATGTTGGGAGATGTGGGAGAGCTTGCAGTTCTTAAACTTGGGGGATAATAGTTTGTTGGGCCGGATTCCGAAAACCATAGGCTTTATACCATACTTAGAATCATTGAACATGCATGGGAACAAGCTCTAAGGAAGATTACCTAACTCTCTAATGAACTTGAGGATCCTTCAACTTGGTAGAGATGAACTTGTTGGGAGTGTTCCAGCATGGTTTGGAACAGAACCCTCCAATTTGACAACTCTAGACCTTAGATCCAACAGATTCCATGGATATCTGCCTCACTAGCTCTGTTATCTCACAGTTATTCAAATCTTGGACTTGCTCATAAAAATCTGTCAGAAAATATTCCAAGATGCTTCAACAACTTTAGTGCCCTTTCCGGTGAACAAGCTACTTCTATTCAACCAGGAATGTACTCTTATAGGATGGGTTGGTGATGAAGGGTCGAGAGGACACATATACAACTATTCTTCGATCTGTGATGTTGGACCCTTCAAGTAACAATTTTGTTCGCACATTCTCAGCAAGCTTACATCCCTTCCGGAGTTAACATCTTTGAATCTATCAAGAAATCAATTGACAGGAAGGATCCCTGAAAAGATTGGGGACATGAAAGCACTTATATCTTTCGATTTATCCGTTAACGAGCTTTCTGGAGAACTTCCTGTGAGCTTGGCAAGCTTGAATTTCTTGAGTAGCTTGTCATATAACAATTTGACAGGAAGGGTTCCAATCGGTACTCAACTTCAAAGCTTCAATATTGCGTCCAACTTCTTTGGCAACAAACTTTGTGGAGCTCCTCTCAATCAGATATTACAATGTGCAGTTATAATATCTGATAATGAAGATACCCAATTCCCAAAATGAAGATGATGGATCACTTTTCGGAGACTTTCGAACATGGGATTTGAAATGCTAAACAGAGAACACAAATCTTAATGTTAGTGATGTAGATTTACAAATATATCACGCAAACAAGTGATCATGGGTGAGTTCAAAGACAACTAACTGTCCTTTTATGTTCGGCATGATGTCATAGGAGATCGAGCGAACATGTGTTATCACTAAACAAGTATTTAAGACCAATAAAATATATTCTCTCATATTCATAATCAAGCTTTCATAAGAACGAAGATGCGTAATTGATACAATTAGGTTATCAAATAGAACATTGAATACGTTATTTCACATTTTATTAAAGATGAAATGAACTGAACACAAGTTACTAGAGACCTGAGAGGAACTGAAAGGTAAAAGGTAAAAAAAAAAAAACAAGCAATAAATTGCCATGCCTCTTCACTTAAATGGGCATGCCTTGAAAAACATTTTCATACCTTAACAAAAATAACTCCTCATCCAACAATGTCATCTGCATCTGAGTTAGAATACAAAATGTCCAAGATAACACATCCCAAGAAAATAGAACACTTGAACTGGAAATTGGCTTCTGTTACCATAGTCCATGGAGTTGTTATTCTACTCTTCTGGATCAGATAGACAATAAGGTCTTTTATCATATAGTACATAGACTAATATTCGTGTAGATATTTAGGTATGTAATATCATGGCTTGTGGTATCTTAAAACACTTCTTATAAATTTAACATCATTACATAAAACTTGCATACACTCCAGGAAAAAGAAAAAAAAAAGACTTCAGTGTTCCAACCCATCAGGTATCAGCACAATGGACCCTGAAGTTTTTCGAGCTGCCAGGTCAGCATGAGCTTGAGCAGCTTGGGATAAAGGGTAAGTATGATTTACACGTACCCTGAGAGCACCTGAAGCAACATTAGTAAGCACCTCTTTCATGGCTTCACGCATCTCATCCTTTGAGAAACCAGATGTCCTCACAGAAGGCCTTGTCAAGAATAAGGATTTTGTGGCCAGTGCAGATAAAGGTACAGGATCAGGTGTGCCCGAAGATTGGCCAAAACTCACCATATATCCACGAGGTTTCAAGCATGCCAATGACCTCTGAACATTAAAATTTATGTTACTACCAATAACAGCCCCACCCTTTACACAATCAAGAATGTAATATAAATTTAAATGTTCAGACCTTGAGAATTGGGGATTGATTTCTATCACACAAACTAGGGGTAGCATTCTAGCAAAATGAGAGGGGCTGATAGGCAGGTTGCTTAATAGGTATAAACAGGCCGAGTCAGGTTGTGAGGGCACGTAAACCCTTATATTCATTGTTCAAATCAGATAAATAAACCAATATGTTAAACATGATTATAAAGGTATTTAAAATAATGATCTGAAATATCTTAATAAGCAATTGAAGAGTGAAAGAAATGAAAGTATGCTTTACAAGTTCCCAAATTGAAACATAAAGAAGGGAGAGAATGTAAAATTTACCTTTTTTGTGTTCCATGAGTAGGAGAGAAAGGGAAAGAAAGTTACTCCATCCAATCCAAAATAATTGTTCACCTTTCTATTTTAGTTTGTCCCTAAAATTGTCCAACTTCAAAGTAAGTTGTTTAGGTTCCCATTCTACTCTTGATTACATTCGATCACAATAATTAATTGTACTTCCCTATAATTATGTGTACTTTAAAAGGTGTAACTGTCATAAAACTGTCAACACTGCATTAATTACAGTCTTAAAATTGTGTGGCTCTTGTCTATTTAACTATAAACAATTATACCGGGACGGATGGAGTATAAAATTTAAAATGATACAAGTATTATGTAAAGTAGTTAGTTTAGGTTGGGGCTAATTTAACCATTATAATAGAATTTTAAACTCTTCCTTTCCTTCCAATCTTCCGCATCTGGGAGGGAGAAAAGTTTAAGAGAGAAAATTACTCATTTAGCTCCAAAGAACAGAAGTCAGTTGTATACTTGTATGGTCGACTTCGAATAAAACAAAGAGAACAAAAAATCAAAGTATCAAACAAGAACACTGAAAAACTGAAACAGGACCAAAATTTGGGTTAAAAATAAAAACTATTGACTAACATTTTGAAGTTGCCCGAGTAATCACTAAACCCAGTAATTACCAAGTTTGACCAAGTTGTTGACCGTCCGAGTAATTTAGCCCAATTACCTTCAAATCATCTCGGTACCACCCCGAGTAGCAAGTAATCACAGAGTGCTCAGCCGTGTTATACAACACTGACATAGATTCGTTTTTAAAGTTGTAGATGGTGAGAGAGATGGTCAAGAGGAAGGGGTAATTAACTATAAAGTAAAAGAGGAATTGAGGGTTTTTCTTTACAAGGAGATGTAAAGCAGAGGTCATTTTTTCTAATTGAAGTAAAATCGGGTTTACTTTAACAGACAAAATTTCATTAAGGGTTTTAAATTCTTATATTCTTTTGTTTTTGACCGTTGATTTTCTTTTTCTTCTATTTTTAAACTTTTCTTGCATGTGTCTTTTGGTCTTAGTTTTAGTTTTTCTTAGTTTTTTTGGTTATATAAAGATCTAGCTTATTATTTATTTTTACATGTCTATTATACACACACATATCAATCACACACACACATCCTAATATTCTGTTGAATGGAAGTTGGATACAATAAATGCAAGAGACTAAAGAGAGGATCCAATTACCTCAAATGTGTCTTTTCCTACAGAATCAAAGACCACATCAACTCCTCCTTCTGATGTGATCTCAGAGACACAGGTAACAAAATCTTCTTCTTTGTAAATAATAACGTGATGACATCCATCTTCTTTGGCCTGCAAAGCCTTCTCTTTAGTTGATACAGTTCCAATTACAGTTGCACCAAGCATATTTGCCCACTGGCATAACAAAGATCCAACCCCACCTGCTGCTGCATGGACGAGTACTGTGTGTCCTCCTTCTACCTGTATACAAGACTTGCAGCTTTCAGGGAAAAGTAAATACAAATTAACTAGGTCAACAATGATAACACATTGCAATTGCTTTGGATAAAATGCAATTTTCATGTGTTAAGATGAATAACAAGTTTGAATGAACTCTTTAGGTTGATGTTTTGGCATGGCAATCTAGCAAATACCCCGTATAGCCATATACATGGCCTTCCCTGGACGGAAATTTCAAAAATCTTAGACTACTTTTGATATAAACAGAGAGAGCAACTGGTGCAGAGATATTTATGAAACAGCAGAATATTTGCAAATGCATAGGATAAGGGCAGAAACCAATTTCCAATATTCCCAAATTTATAGATTTTTATGATAATTAAAGATCTAAAACACATGAAATAGTGAATTTCGTTCAATTACATGTCATTTCTTCATTATTAAGTAGTAAAAGAGGCAAATAAGACTACTTATGAATGGGTACATTGGGTTAATGGGCGTATTTCTTTTCAAACAATCCAAATAAAAAAATTGGTAAAAGATAATGCATCAAATGGGTTTAAAGTTACCTAAAGTATATTTTTAACACATACAACATCCTCAATCGCTTTTATTTAGAAATTAAAATGTTACGTCATAGAGTTGTTTTTCTTATCATTATTAACACATGTTCAAATATTTTTATAAGGAGAAAAAAGTGTGTGAGGGTCAATCCAACCCGACTAGTATGAAAAATGACATGCTTCAACTTGTTACCAGACCTGCTCAACATGCCCATTTTTCCATGTATACTAAGCAGCGTCCCGCGCAAGGACCGGCTGAATGGCCAAAATACCATAAGAAATATACAAATTCACTCTCCAAAAAGTGTATTTATTTGTCATTTGCTAGAACATATTTACGTGTTTTACTCATATGTCTATTTTTAAGTGAGTGCATCTTACCTTGAACCAAGTTTGGACTAGGAACCGAGCTGTTATTCCTTTAACCATGACAGAGGCAACTACTAAAGGATCAATAGGAGGAAGGGGCATTGCTTTGTCTGCCAAAACAATCTGCTCCTCTGTATATGTTCCCATTGCACTCCCCGAATGGTAAACAACATCTCCAACTTTCAAGTCACACACTCCTGACCCAATGGCTGTCACCACACCTACTGCCTCCATCCCTGCCAATCAAACTTTAGCTTGTATCAACTTCGTATTTTTTTGAGAAATGGTAAAGTTCTTATTGTTCATCGTTACAAAATAAAGTGACAATTGTATTGTGCACTAAATCTAGATGGATGAAGTTTTAGATACTCATGAATCTGAATCAGGGATTAAGAAGCAAACCTGGAGTGTATGGAATTTCAGACACCTTGTATACTCCAGTACGGAAATATATATCAATGAAATTAACACCTATGGCCTTATTCTTCACTCTTATCTCTCCTTCTTTTGGTTCCCCTATTTCAACGTCTTCCCATTTCAGAACCTGTAAAAAATTAATCTTCAGGAGCATGTAATATTACAATAAATAACCAGAAATATAATGGAGGATGCTACAGAATGAAAAAGAACTTGCTTGATAATTCGAAACTAAAGGGTACCATGGTTTTCGATCAGTGAACTAACTTCTACAAATGATTAACTGAAATACGAATATCTTTCCATATAACAGAATAGAAACACCCAAGGACGGAGATTAAAAGGAGGATCAAACCTCAGGGCCACCAAGCTCATAAACCCTAAAGGCTTTTACCATTCTTGGGTTATGCTGCTGAAATCTGCAGGAGGGGCTACGATCTTTAAAGAATGAATCTGATTATCTTTTTAAATATCAATGAGAAAGAAGCACAATTGGCTATGATCTGAAGATAAAAGCTGCTTCAGAAGGAAGGAGGTAGGAGATTAGGAGCTGGCAGACGGAAAATTTGATGCTCTGTGTTCGACATTTTCCCCTTGGATATTACAGAAGATATACGGTCCTTGCAATTGTGGTCTTTTCTTGATTGCGCCCCTATCCGTTTTCATGGTTTACAAAATTACCCCCGTTAGACTTGATTTTCCCGCTAACCCGGTCTCATGGCCGTTGAGTACTTGAGTATCTCAACGATCCTAGTTTTGATCACCTTTTTTTATGTTTAATCTCATCTTCTAAAACTCTCATGTTACGAGAGAATCAAGTAAAAGAGAGTAGAGAGATTAAGGCGATGTTTGGTAGAGAGAAAAGAAATGGGGAGAAATGGAAATGGAAATAGGGGAGAAATGGAAATGGGTGGAGAATTGGAATTGATTTCCTTGTTTGGTATCAGGAAAGAAATGAAACAGAGAAAT
>JAUEJL010116810.1:0-12117 GCA_032274825.1 Drosophyllum lusitanicum | reverse complement strand
AACATTTATGAACTACTATTAAACTACTTTTGGTATTAATTGAAGAATTTTTTATATATAAGTATTTACAAGGTATACAACCAGTTTAGAAAGGATTTTTTGTGAAAATTGGGCGCATCAGGTTTGTGATGCAAGCGTGTCACACATCACGCATCATGCATTGGCTCCCAAAACATCACAGCGCATCCTGCTTTTTATTACCAAGGATGGGAAACTAAATACAACAAACAAATAGATTTTCCAAACACACAACACACACATATGTATATAGGCAATGAGAACTTTGAGGTATAGATAAGAACATTTTTTTGTGTGGCATACTTTGTGCTTACGAGCAAGCAGTTTTTGCAGCAATCTTTCTAGCAACTGAAATTTTCCACATTGTCCAACTATCTCTTCTACAGGTGGATAAAAACCTGGCCACGAAAAAAGTGCCTTATAAAATTTCTTCAAATTGCTGTTCATATATAAGAATGGGTGGGAAATGATACTTACAGGAGCCCTCAAAAGCTGCCACCAAGAGATCAGGATGGTTGCAATTTTTCCGAAGCTGAATCATCATATTGTAAAGCTGTCCTTTCATACCACGACCTGTATATTTTCACAACATATTCTAATAATAAGCTTGTACACGTCATAATACAGTGTAGTTTGGCAAAACATTATGTCAAATCTAATCTTTAGTGTGTCAAAACATTTTTCAAGTCAGCGAAACCTACTAAACTCGTTCATACATTTTTTTCATTTTTCTTGAGCTTATTAATTTGCAAAATATGGTTAAAAACTATATTATTATAAACATAGTTAACTTTTATATTAAAAAAGTGATTTGGGAGGGTTTTATGTATTTAACTACACTTTAAACGACTTTCGACTTGCTTGGCCCTTCCATTTTAGCTCCTTACCTTGATTAGACAAGCTATAAATAGAAACATATCCCCAATCAACCCATTTATAGATATATGGATCGAAATTGCCTCTCCTAAATGGTATGTACAATAACATAAGAAAATCTCATCACCACCCCAAACTGCCAGATCGTTCCTCTGTGAACTCTCAACCATTTAATATTTTACCAAAAAGGATTTTCTATTAGTTCAAAAGCATAAGAGTACATGTCTACCGCCAAGTTTCAATTTCCAAATAACTGGATTATCTCTTCACTTTTGGAATTTGTAATCAGAATACAGCTAGACATTTAACATTCATTACTACTTTAGTTCACTTATTTCCAATTTCATTTGTTGGTGGATGTTTTTTGTTATTAAATTTATCAAAACCACGTTTGTAAAAATTACCAGTGTCCACTTTCTCTCGGAGATACGCTTCCAGGGACTTGTTGACCAGATGATCTTGAAAGTTCCTTTGATGCTCAGTAAGTGTAGCATATAAAATGATCTCTTTCTTGCGAGGAAGCATATGCTCAACATCCTCTTTCATTCTTCTGAGCAGAAAAGGACGCAATATAGCATGCAACTTTGCTACAACCTGTAGTTATTTGTATTTCCATCATATAAATGTATAAATAAATACAAAGAAAAAATGAGGATTGAGGATGCATCTATTATGTACGTACTTGTGCTTTTCTCCCTTCTTCAGCTTCCTCAGAGTTAGATTTTCCAGAGAAATCAAACCTAATTTAAATAATATCATTAAGTACATATTAAACTATTAAAAATACATTACCATGGAGTAACACTGAAAAAAAACAAGATGCTTACCATGACTCAAATTCCTCGTGAGATGAGAATATATCAGGCAAGATGAAGTTCAGCAATGACCAAAGTTCTGCAAGATTGTTCTGCAGAGGTGTACCAGTCAACAAAAGCTTGTTTTCAACACGCAGCCATTTTAATTCTCTCAATAACTTGCATTTAGAATTTTTCAATCTGTGTCCCTGTAAGTCATAGAAAAAAAGTAATTGGTGGATCAGAATTCAGCATACAATAAGCAGCAAATACCAAGAGGTGTGACACAATTAGTAAAAGGAAAAAACAACTATTTATGAGCACCTCATCAACCACAAGATATTTCCAACTATAATGCCTCAAATATTTCTTAGCATCATTCATCGCTACTTCATATGAGGTGATTACAATGGGAAAACTCGATCCTACTGATTTTGGCATTTGCTTTCTCCTTATTTCATCCCTTGCCTTCCTATCCCCATGGTAGATAACCCCATTCACCGAGGGCACAAACCTTCACAAACAGTAAACTTTGTTTACAAGTTCGTTTGAGTAAAACCAATAAAAACTCGACTGGGCAGACAAAAACACAATACCTAGAAATCTCGTTTAACCAGTTTGACAGAGTAGACAAAGGAGCAATAACCAGGTATGGCCCGTCTAAGCCCTTTCCTTTTAGGTGCGCAAGAAAACCAATAGTTTGAATGGTCTTGCCAAGCCCCATTTGATCAGCGAGAATACCATTAAGCCCGTTTTGCCAGAGTGAGATTAACCATTTGACACCTTTAATTTGATATGGTTTCAGTTTTCCTCCAGTTAACAAGGGAACAAGCTCAGACTGTTCTTTTTCAGCTTTCTCTTCCTTACTGAGATTAATATCTTTAGAGGAGGAGTTTTCTTCAGATCGTGTAAGCATGGCTGCCACAGCTGTCTTGGCCCTCGTCTGAGAAAATGATGCATTATTATCATGAATTCAGTAAAAGATCATATCAGTATCTACATAACTTGAGTAACCATGTCTCATTAACATATACGCTGGCACAATGAAGTGAGATTCTGTATGATTATTAGCAAAATGGTTATTTTATAATATAAAATGCAATTATGTATGTAAATAACATAAGCCATTGCCTTATTGTAATTGGAGACAGCTTTTCTTTTCGAACCACGGCCTTTCTTCTTCTCTTCCTTTAGTTCATTAACATCTTCTGCCAACCCATTCTGCAACAACTCAGAAAATGTCACCAAATTATGAACAGAAGACAGAAAAGATAAAAGATTTGACATGAAAGGATACATTGGTGATGTCATCCATTTTCTCCAATAAGAATTCAGAGTAGAGCTGAGTCTGAGTAAGAAGCTCATCCAGTTTAGTAAATTGTGTGTCATTCAAGGTGGGTGCTTCTTTTTCCACACTTTCTTCTTCCAGTTGCCTTTGTTGTTCAAGCTTCTTTTCCTCCTCTGCCATTGCATCTGATATGAGAGAAGAGTCCCCGTTTTTTGCCTCAAGAAACGGTTCTCCATCCACATTCACCCCAGCTTTCTCCTTGCATATGTCCTTAAAAGAGAGACAGGAATTACTATTGTGAGATTAACCAATAACCATAACTTTTCAAACAAACTATCTAGGCACAAACTTCTACAGCAGAAAGGAACAACCAGTTTGACTATTTCTCACTGCAAGTTCGTCAGTAACTCGTTTAAAATTTATCTTTCAACAGAATTTGACAAAACAGGTATGAAAATATGAAATACACATCATTTGACGTTAGAGCAGAACCCTGAAATACAAACACTTAAACATCGAATATGTACAAGTTACAGCCATTCCCTAGCGACCCTACAACACATATATTAATTTCAGAAGAACATGATCCACTATTTACAAAGACATTCGAGGATCTTATAACTAAAGAGCGATCCGAGAACGGCAACAGAAAGAAAAAATAAACACCCACGCACACACGTACCAAAAGCTGGATTTAAGCATATACAAAGCAAAGAAAAAGCGCATAAACGGAAAGAGCAAAAAGGTATAAACATGATAACACACCTCGTCTTCAAGCACCGACGTCGGAGAATCTGCTAGTGGTTCTTCCGCGACTTCATTTTTAGGAACCATCTCTCACTCAAAACCCTAAAAAACAAACCCGTCAAATAGAAATCGTTTTTCAACCACAAAAGGCACAAAAAATTGCAAACAGACCGCAGTTTGAAACACAAACAATTTTCTGAAGTGTTTCGAAAAGAAAACTTCAAACTCAAAACTCGGACTGAATCGCATTTTAAATACATGGATAACCACGGATCAACAGATATGAAGAAACTGAAACATTAATGACATAAAATTAGCAAACTGAAAGCAGATTAGTGAGTGAAACATACTTGGATTTGTGCAGGAGATGTGGTGGAGAGGGATTCCGATAGAAATGGAGAACGGGATGGAAGGGTTTTAATGGAAGAGCAGGAATTATGGTGTGATTATTATTTATAATGGGCTTGTCTGATCGATGACTGGGCGGGAAAGTGGGAATTTGATTTATGCCCCTGAAGGAGGACATAATTACGAGTGGAGCCATCCCTCATCCCAACAGTCGCCATTTTCAAATTCAGCCCACTAATCGATAAACTATTACGTACGGTTTATTCTTACCAGTAAAAAATAGAACAGTTAAAGAAAACTCAAAATTCTACAAAACTAAAAAAATATTATCTCATCTTTGGTTGGAAGCACCAAACGTCAATTGTCTATAACGAATTTTTGTACATAGTAAATCAAGAGGGGTAATTTGAAGAACGTCTTTGGCTTCAAGGAGTTAACCGCAAGAGCACTTACGGGTTCAAGGGGTTGACCCGAATAACGCCCTTGCCTACGGAAGATAACATCAAAAACACCTCTAGCATATTTAGCTCAACACTCATACATGATACAACATCGTTCTTATCCTACAAGAATGTCCGACTTATACACGCATATCTATAGTTTGAATGCATGTGTATGATTTGATGAGTATTAGTGCATAGCCTGTATGGAATAACAGAAGTATATTATCTTTGATCTAAATATATGGAAGAAACATATATAGAAGAAACATGTTAGACTTACAAAACTTGTACAAATGTTCTCTTATCTAGTTTAATTCATTGAGAAAACGTTGGACTGTGAAAATGGCTCGTATAAATGGTGTACCAACTATTAAGGACATAATTGACGATTTTCCTGAACCACTTAGAGTTCACGTTATTTCACACGTGAAACTGTCCAAATGTCAATATTAGCTAAAGAATATGTGCATTATTGGTAGTTGCTCCAATATTTGAAACTAACTTCTTACGAACTTAAACGACAGTTTCACATGTTTGATAATTTGTTAAAAGAGCTTTGTATGTAATGACAGTTGTCCGTGTAGTTGTATAGCTTACATTGACCATAAGAGGGTTTCAGGGGCAAAAATACTTAAAAAAAAGAAATTTAATTATGTTTGCTCACATAATGTCAATACATTTGAGGATTTACTTTAGTGGTTTTTTGAATTTAGAGAAGTTCAATATAATCGAATGTGATATATACGCGATTGATAATAAATTAATTATAAACACTTTAAATCTTTTAGAATTTTTGGTAACGTCATACTAACCCATGGGTGTATGCAAGTCTAACCTCCGAATCGTGGAAGACAATTTGTTAACTTTACGAGACTACAAAAAGAAGATGTTAGACCAAGAAACGGTTGTTCTTTGTCAAAGAACTTTTTTTAAGTAAAAGAAAGATTTATGATAATGTAAGGTTGTTCTTGGAAACCCTTGTTTGACCCCAAAAATCACTATCATTGTTGTTGCCTGATCGATACCATCTCCTTCACCAAAACGGTCGCCAACCCTAATTGATGTTGCTACCCTAAGCAGAGCCGTCACTTGCCCTAATCGGAACCAACAGCTACGTTGTTTCATCCTTTATAGCAATCGTCTATATCACCGCTTCTCCTTTTGAGTTTTGATGTTTCGTTTATGTGCTGCCATAAATCGACACCAACACCTTCACCTTGTCCTAATTTCATTTTTCTTCATCGGAACCCAAGGGTTCTGAGATTTGGGTCAAATCCTTCGGAAATCCACAAACCAAACATCCTTTAATTGTATTATGTACACTCGCTCATTTTAACTAGCTATAAAAAATACTTTCACAACAAGCCCGTATCAAGTCTTGAGTAGTTCAAATATAATGCAAAAGCCACCAGGCAGGCGATCTCAAAGAAATGCCAAACAACTCCACTGCATGTTACAGGTTACAATTCTAACATGGAACATAAAAAACCAATCCACCAAACTGGAAACAAATCCAACGGTACTAAGTTCTAAAAAGAAAAAGAAGTCTGAGACAACAGATGACAAAAAAACAAATAGTAAATGGACGAGCACATACGTGCATATTATGATTTGAACCGCTTCAGTACTCGTAGTCACGCGAGTGTGACCTGTCTGACCGCCTATACTCACGATCATGATCATTGTCTCGTGCATCAGGCTTTCCTTGTTCATACTCATCTTCCTCCATGTGATTATAACGATCATGATCACGGTGGTCTTCATGATCATACCGTTCCTCGTCATAGTAGTCATAGCCTCCGAGATCCCGTTCAGGGTCAACCCCCCGCTTACTACCCCCGTGTTCAGGTTGGTCATACCATTCCTCTGGGTCACCATGGTCATAGCTCTTTTGCCTCTCCCCGCCATGCTTGTCTCTCTCATGTCGGTCATATTCATAGTCCTTGTCACGAGACCGCCCACGGTCACGGTCCATATGTTCAACATCACCCTCCCGGTCCTTGTCACGGTGGCGGTCTCGGTCACGTCCACTACGCTCACGGCCACTGCCACTACGGTCCTTGTCACGATGGCGGTCACGGTCACGGCGGTCGCGGTCTCGGTCACCTCTATCTGACTTTCTATCACGGTCCCGATGATGCCTGTCCTCACGGTGTTCCCGGTCCCTTGGCTTATCATGGGACCTCTCACGGGACTTCCCACGTTCTCTCTCCTTAACCCGTTCACGAGATTTCTCTCTCTCCCTGAATTATTGCAGAAATTAACATCCACCACAGAACCATTGTAAGGAGGTATGATGAACAGTTTTTAGATTTAACAGAGCACTACTATTTACCTATCTCGTTCTTCATGTGCTCTTGGCTCTACAGATCGAGTTGTTCCTCCTGATTGCTGTTGTTCTCTGATTATCATATATGTACGTGTAGACATATTAGGAAAAAATAATAAACCAGGCATTCAATAATACAAGAACACCCATATTCGACATAATTGTGTTTGAAATAATGTTCATTGGACACCAATCATATTTCATTTCATAATTTCCAACGACTAATGTTGGAACATTTGACAGTGTAAGTTGCTATTTACAATATTAAAAGTATAAAAAAATAATGGCAACTATATGTGTTGCAAAATAAGATATGCAGCTAAATAAACATCCTTTTTATCCGCTTTATATTCAATCCAACTTTGTCATTTGTAATTTGTAAGTATAGCAAATTAAATTTTTATAGATAAAATTTCTATTTTTCGAAACAGGTTCCAAATTCGAGACGTATGACTTATTTTACGTTGTCTTTTAACTCCTTTTTGCTTTAGGAATTTGGCAGATTTAGCCAATAGTTCTATTATATGAAAACATGCATGCAATTTAAAATGGGCCAATCTACCTCCCAGAGTACCTCTGGTTAACTTCTTCACCTCCAACCCTGGTTGTTCCAAGTCCACCCCCAAGTCGACGGGGTCGCCAATTAGGCACTGTTCTACCACGTTCAACATCCACAAGCACTCTTCTATTATCAAGCTTCCTTCCATCAGCTTGCTTATATGCAGCTATACATCATACAAATCAACAATCAGATATGCATATAATAATAACATAGGAAGTAGATGTGGCAGTTTCGACTTGCATACAGATGTGTTGATTTGGGTTATGTTTTATGGCTTTATGAGTAATGTGTCAAACACGTTGAGCTAAAAGACTTGACTAAAATGGAAAATGAAATGGGTGGAACAGGTTGAAAATCAAAGTGTATTTAAAAGCATAAAAAAAACTCCTAATCATTAGATTAATAAAGATGTTACATTACTATGTAACAATAGTTTTTATAATCATATTGAGCATAATTATTAACATAATATTGAAGAACAAAAGTGGAAAAAACAGTGTTTGCAGGTTCGCCAGTCTTGACCTGCACTAAAAAACACGTTTGACCTGTTGCTTGCTGTCCATTTTGCCACCTCTACTAGGAACTGATACAGGAAATAAAATAGATAAAAGAAAACCTTTCATATCACGAGTATGCATGTATTCTATGAAAGCATATCCTCTTGGTTTGTTTGTCTCTTTGTCAGCAATTAAGCGAACCTGCAACTCTTAAGGGTTAGAGGAGAAGGGATATATTTAAAAAAAACCATATTTTTTAACAGAGTATCAACTAAAAATACGCTTGCTCCAATCTACCAAATGCACGTCATTAAAAGTTTAAGAATTATAAAATCCTAATGCACGGCAGACAGGCCCTAAGCCTCAATAGCCGTGCTCACCTTTCATTCAAAGGCTTCCCAGGGGCGAGATGCATCATCACCATCATTTGCTAGAGTCGCACAATAACTTTGGCCAATTTACCAGTCTTGAACATACTACCCTCCCCTTACCAGGGACTAATTTAAATAGAAAATTACTATAATTGATGCTATATAAAATACCAGGATATCTTCTCAACCTCTGAAACTTTTTTTTGACAGCCTTTAGATGGAAAAGTAAAATTTCAGTAGCAAAATATGCAATTACTGAACTTAGAAAAGAAGAGAAGAGATGCACTCCCAATACTTTTACCGAAAAGTTGACTGTCTCCATTTGTAGCTGAAATTAATGACCAAAAGGCACATGCATCTTTCATCTGCTCAAGTAGGATATGGTAGAAACCAAGGAATATAAATTACCTTTTACCTCGAATCTTACTAGCCGAATGGTCGCTATAAGCTACTAGAATACCCAAAATCCCGGCTTCTTGAATTTGTGATTTAATAAGAGATACAGAGAGGGGAAACAAACTAATAGGGTGGGTAGGGTAGGTGGGTAATAATACCTGACGAACAATCACCAATTTCACTGAACCTCCAACAAATACTATCCAGATTCCAAAGCAGGGAAAGGCATAAGAATTTCTCAAACTTACCATATCATCAAGTAGATCTTATACTAGCATAAAAAATGACAAGTTACGCTAACCCCTTAAGTGTAATCAAGTTAAGAATGGATATAGGCACTTACAATACTCCAAGTTCAACGTTTCAGAAATCATATGATTACTTTGTCCAAATTATGAAGGTGACGCGGATAGCAGACCAAAATTGTCATCATTTGTTATTATTATATTGTTGTAAACACTGAAACTCCACATCATAATTCACACACATTTTTTTTTCACAAACAATCACTGAGTATATAGTTCAATGGTTTATTTATATATACCGTTTTCAAAGATAATCCAGTATTCCATTCCATTTACCAAAATATGAAAGATCTGTCAAACTAGTTGCTAAAAAATAGTTTACAAGAAAACACATCAGGAAATTTCCAAATTGAGTTTTTTACTTTTCTGTTTTTTTCTCTGAAAGGTTTTTGGCAGACAACAGAAAAAATGTTGTCCGCGGAACAAAAAACCAAACCTCTTACCGAACAAAAGGCTATAACCTTGAGCCCTTTTTCAGGGTACTCTACAAGACCTACCCGTTTGATGGGCCCGTAAGCCTCAAACTCCCTTTTTATTCTGCTCTCAGTTGTCTCATAGTTCTGAAAGCAAAAGAAAAACAAGTTAGTTAAAACAGTCAACTATAGGACAGCAAATCTGGAAGCCATCAGTGCAAAAGTTTATATTACTCACAAGCCTAGCTACAAACAATGTCTTGTAAGGATCTCCAGATATATTTGGATCACTGTTCGGATCATCTGCATAAGCAAACATGCATAAGCCACTGGTATTCAAGTCATCAATACCCCTAGAATGACTAGAATCTATGGACCAAGAAAAAAAAAAGATGCCTTCTTACATTTCTCAAGCTCCTCAGCAGCCTTTCTTGCACCTTCTTCAAGCCGTAGCTGGTGAATCCTAGCCCTCCTTTGGCCCTGGCTCACATACAATCAACACAAAAACATAAAATTGTTAATAATAGTTAACTTTACAACATCATCCATACTGTTAAGAATACTCGATAACATATACAACATCTTACAGGAGTTTCGCCCTTTTCAACAGGTGCAGCATATTCAGGGTCAGTGGGCTCAGCAAAGTTACTAACAAACTGCGCCATGCCTTTTAAATGAAAATAGAAGCAAACAATTAGATTTCAAATGAAAATGCATCAGTAACATATGATAATTGATAAATTTAGAATTATAGAACATATATGAAATACCTGTGTATGGTGGACATTTTCTCTTCTCAGGTGGTGGCTTATACTCCAGAGGAGGTCGTGGCTCAAATAGCTTTAACAAATTATTAGTTAATCCAGTTGGATGACTCTGCCCAATCTGCAATATGTCAATTATCAGAAATCACAATCAGTATTCAAGGATATAAACTGAAAGCGTATTGTAATATTTGAAAGCATCTTCACGCATAAAGTTAATCACATATAATCACCACGATCAATTCAGATAATAGAAATTCTAAATCGCAGCAATAACTACAATCGCCTGCTAAAATTAAGAACAATATCATCAACCCTTATCAATTTTCAAATCCACTGCAGAAAACACCAACTAAAACCACCTAAATTGTAATTTCAGTAACATCAGACGAAAACCTAAATTGGATAAAAGCGATTAATCAAACCTAGGGCGACGAAAACTTTCTACAACAAACTTCAACTTAGACATATTCTAAAATAGGTGTTTAAGGATAGAGTGTTACCAGCTTCATTTGCATAAGATTGGCACGGTTCTGTTGCTTGGTTCGAGCCTGAACCGCGGCGTTGTTGTTGCGCATGAACGCATCATTGTAATCCCCCATGTTTACCAAGATCGAATCGCAGATTGTTTGGATTTCACTTCGATATCAGCAAAGGATATCTAGATTGATTGAATCAAATCGATATGATGGTCGATGATTGAGGGAGAGATCGATTTTTTAGTAGCGGCTACGGAGCAAGGGTTTTGATTATAGACGATGTAAATCCGAGTTGAATCTTGCTGTAATTTGGTATCCGACAGCCACCAATTTGGGCCTTATCGGGTTCTCAGACCAGCCCATTTCAAAACGTGTAGGCAGGCGCAGGCGGTCCAAATAACTGAATAAGCGATAGACAAGTAACAAGTTAATGAAATTATTCTGTTATTAATTATCTAAATTAAAAAAATAAATGTTCCAACTACTAACTAAAATTATATATATATATATATATATATATATATATATATTGTTTTTTTAATAGCAAACACACACACCCAACTAATTCTACACCATATGTCCACTACCGGGACTTGAACCCACAACCTTAAGGTTGGGAAGCACCTTTTTCAAACTCTAATACCGCTAGAGAAACTATGCTCTATCAGCAATAAATGTCACGTAAATGATGACTGAAAAATATGATGTGAACAAATAAACGGTTGTGATTGGTAGAATGTGGTCAAAAGTGCACGTATAACTAAATTTAATTTTAAATCAATTGGGAGAGGCTTGGATGAAATTTGTGAGGGTGTTTTATGAAACATATGAGAAGGTTTTATGAAACATGTGATAAAGTTTTATGAAAATTGTATATTAATGTAATTAATTATTTATGTTTAATAACTTGTGATATATTTTGTTCATATAAAAAATAATTATATATATGCGACCGTCTTATTTTTATCTATGTTTTGGTATAAATTTTATCGTAATATAACATTTTTCAAAAAGTTAGTATATTCTTAATTTTTTGTTATTCATCAATAATAGTGGGTATCTAATTGTTGGACCAATTTATATGTTTTTATATTCATTCACTTTATGTATCATAGTTAATATAATAACTGATTTCTATTATTTTTAAAATTTTTGTTTTATTAAGATAAATTTTATATAAATATAGTTAAGATTTATAATGCACTAAGGTGTATGTTAAATAGTTTATGTACTCAAAATATTATATTAATCTATCATGGTTTAGTAGCCTGATGTTGTAAACTATTTAAAAATTTATATTTAAGCGTAATGGATAAACATACATTACCAGCTTAAAATTAAAAATTCTTATTATAATAAAACTCAATCCGAATAATGAACACCAATCAATAATAAAAATTAAAGAATCATATATATAACTTCTCTTAGATAAAGAACTTAAAAACCATTATTAACCATCAGATATATCCATCAAGTGCTTAGATATA
>JAUEJL010116799.1:0-12117 GCA_032274825.1 Drosophyllum lusitanicum | reverse complement strand
TATGATTCTACTAGTTCACGAAAATACAGTTGCATAAAACTCAAAAATTAACACAGAAGTAAAAGAATTAGACCAACATTCAAACTAATCAAAATGCAAAATATGAACTATAACAAAAATGCACCACCAATACAATAAAACAATATCCATCGCTAAAATGCAAAAGCAAAAAACATACATAAATCTAATTCTAGTTAAATGAATATGCAACCGAATAACAAATGAAAATGCAAATCCAGATGAAAATTTCAAATTTGCATTATGTCTCACTTTTTTCAAATCAAATATCATATTCTTCAACCATCTGATTTCTTTTTAGATCCAAACAAATGAGAGCCTTTTCAAGATCGAATTCCATCTAGGTTGCATTTTTGTTATCATTTTTATCTGGGTTGCATTTTTGTTATCATCTTCATCTGAGTTGCATTTTCAAAATAAAATTTTCAAAAATATGGGAAGAGTAGTTTTGATTTAAAGAGAATTAAAAAACTAGTAGATTGGTATAATTTTTTTTTCTTAAATTCTAAAAATTTAATTAGTTATGAAAAATTTAAACTTTAGGGGGTAATGTTTTATTTAATTGTTTACAAATATATAATGAAATTGTGGTGATGGTGATGTTTAAACATGGAAATGGAAGTGAGTTTTAAAACTAGATTACCTATACTACTCTTAGATATATAATTTGATCTTATAAATACCATCAAGAGATCTTAGCCTTTGATTTAGTTAATCTAAAGGTGCCAATTTAATCTTTAGGTTAGGACTATGTTCTATATTGATACTATATATAAATGGTATGTGGATTAAATGATGGAAATCATGAATATATGTATGTGGATCAAATTATGGTGTGTAAATTAGTGTGCTCATTAAGCTTTATACATAGTCTTGTGAATTTAACTCTTTTACAGGACTGAACAAGAGAAAGAGAAAGAGGTCGGTACAGTAAAGACAACTCATATTTAAAAAGTCTTCCGCATTTACTATCTAGAATTTTTTGAGCATTGATCAATCAAAACCATAGTGGGTCTAAATAGGTGAATTAACTTCTATAATGGTCAATCAAAGGTGCGGTTAGTTTAAATAATGGAATCATGGTTAACACTTTAGCGAGCATACATAACTTACACTCAATTCTAATTGATGATAATGATGCTATACCAAGCCTTTTGTAGATTGGGAATAATTGGTTCCTATATATTATTTTATGGTTTCCAAAAGAAATATATATAGTTTGAAATCCTAAAATTTCATTGTAATGGATAATTATAATTTGGTTTTACTTATCAAAACCACTTTCTAGTACCTTTTAAGGTTTTAGTTAATTATTGTGTATGTCTCTCAATTTCTATCTATATCTCTCTCTCTCTCTCTATATATATATATATATATATATATATATAATTTATATAAATTTATTAACCGGCTTTCAACCATCTACGGTGTTTTTGTTGGCAAAATACGAACATAATATAAGATCTTGGCTACTCAAATTACCCATGCATAATTTTAATCATCAACGGCATTATCGTTGGTAAAATACCAACAACTATAATGTTTTTGGCTACCAAAATTATCAACAACTACTTGTAATCATCAACGGCTTTCCGATGTTAAAATACCAACGAAATCGTTGGTAAATAAATTTACCTCCGGGCCTTATTCCAACAGGCCATTTTCGTTGGTAAACCGAATTACCAACATAATTAACCTATTTATCAACGGATTTTGGTCATTGATATTGGTAGTTTTTCTAGTAGTGAACTTGAATGATAGTGAGGGGGAGTTAATGGCGTTGCGGGCACCCTCCGCCTAACATGGGAAGACGACTTATGTAATGAGTCAAAAAGAGTTCGGTTATAACAAAACAGGATAAATCAAACTTGTTTATAGTCAAATTAATTGAACATAACAAACTAATATTCAAGGTTTTTTAATGATTCAAATGAGTGTCGGGTGAAAACCTAAATCAAAACTTAACAATATCTTATAATTATATTTTTTTCATACACTCGTGTATTTGTTTTAATCAACTATATAATTACACATGTAAATAAATAAAAAGAGTTTGTTTCACGGGCCATGCACAAAAATACAAAAGTCATATGTCACATTAATGCGCGCATTTAAATTTACAAAATGACTTTGATTCCTTCGAGGTTCAATTGTTCAATGGAAATGAATTAATATAGAGCTCTAGTCGTGGAGGGTTGAGAGGCTGGGGATGTCTCTCGCATCATAAAAGGTTCTGTATATTTCTATTTTGTATTTCTACTTATCTTCTTACTTATAAAATTAAGACAAGTCTTAAAATTAAAAAAAATGATACGAAGAAAGAAAATTAGTGGATTCACATGTTATTATCCGGTATAATAGAAAGATGACGTAGAAAGATTTCGTAAAAGGAAATATAATTTTCCTCCTAGATCCGCCGGTTTGAGAAACCCTTACATGTAATCATGCATTTTGCGGTTCTATGTTCAAAGTTCAAACACACTTGTTGCACTTAAGATGACCCGAGGAATTGGACTTGGAAAAATATTAATGACAAATTGTTAATCCACTATTTGTTAACCTCCAAGTCCGGTCGTCATTTGCTCGTCACGACTACGAAGGACTCGTTGTGTGGCTTGTCGTGTTGTTGCTCGTCATACAAATGATCGACGAGCTTAACGGAGGGGAAAGTTTTTTTGTTTTTGTTTTCTTATGATGTGGAGGTTAGTCATTGATGATTGGTAACGATGTGAGAGTTAGTAATTATAGCAATGACTAGGGTTGCTTAGTCATAGAACTTATAAACTGAAAAAGTTGATGTGAAGATCGATTATGGTTTTATATAGTTATATAGTTTTTGTGAGAAAACAAAGTGGCCTGAAATTAATCTATTCCATGTTGGTATTCCTTACACACACAAATTAAGGCGTTACATACAAATAAATACATTTAAATTTTAAAAAATAAATGCATTTAAATTTCACAAAGTTTAATTACTTTGTTGTGATTTCAATAGTATTTGTTGTAGGAGAAATCATATATTCTCCTACTATTTGTTCCAACTTCATCCTCCTACTTATTTAATGTTTGATATGTGTAATGCACTAATTCTCCTTCCTTATATTATCCCTTGATTTTGACACTTGCTTTGATCAAGTGAGTAGAAGGATAATTAAGTAGGAACAAATAACAGTTCTCTTGTTGTAGAGGTGTACTTTTTGGTTAAAGATTAAATAAATATTGGAAGAATTTTATATATCTAAACTTGCAAATCTTGTTAATTACGTATATATTCTTTTGAAACTCAAAATTAAATCTGCTAAAATCTCTAAACTCGATCAATATTCAACTCAACTCTGATCATGATGATGCTTAACGTTTACAAGGAAAATATTTGAGTTTTTTTACAAATAAAGTATCTATAAAAAACCGTTAGAAGGTACATCTTACGTATGGATTTATTAGGGATGTTCAAAATAATCCGAATCCGAGCCTCTGATCCGAAATTATCCGAAAATTCAGATATCCGAATTTGAATTCGGCTAGTGATTTTCTAAATTTTCGGATATCCGATATCCGAAAAAAAAAATTTAATTTTTAATTTTTATATTTATTATTTATTTGATTTTTTAGACATATATAGTTTTATATACATGTATTTTTCATTTTAAAGCATATTTGATCTATTTTTTGATGATTAAAGTTTAAAATATGGTTATTTAGTAATTATATTTTTTTAAATTTATATAAAAAATATATGTTTTTGAAATTTTCAGCTATTTCGGATATCCGATATCCGAATCAAAATCTTCGGATATCCAAAATTTCAGATTCGGATACTGAAAACCAACCATATATCCAAAATTTCGGATATTTGGTTTTGAAGACCTTTAGAATTTATGATGAAATCGATCTGTCATTAAAAAAATGTGTTGGAACGTCAAAAAGTGGCATAAAAGAAAAACAAAATTTTTTATTGAGAAAGCAAAGTGAAAATTGTACAAGGGCCGATCCAAATTTTTTTACTTCGCTTTCTCTCTAAAATTATTTTTAAATTATTTAAATTTAAAAATAATTGAGTCTGTAGGTACGGCTGGCACATCATTTCACAAATTTTAATTACCTTGTGTTTTCTAGTGTATTTAAATAAACTTTTTTTGTCGAAAGTATTTAAATAATTGAGAAGTGTTTTCTCGAACTTTTGTTAGTCAATGTGTATAGCATTTGTAAACTCAAATTAACTCAAATGCCACATAAGCTGTTATATCAACTTTTCTTCCTTTTTTTCTCAACCCAAATTAACCCAAAACCCAACTAGCATCCATCCCAAATTAACCCAAACAACTCTAAATATTTTATCTTTACTTACTCTACAAAACCAAAAAAAACAATGAAGAAGAAGAAAGCTTTGGTTTCAGTTAGGTTACCAAATCCGAAATGGCAGAGGAAGGGAGGAACCTAAAAGGGCCGTAGCTACTCGAAGGTACCCGCCGAACCCGAAGCAACCCAATTGCATTCGGGATGGACTATATGCCTGCCCTTAGAGGTGTACCTTTAAGTTAAATTCTAAAAAGTATAGTTACAAACTTGTAAATTATGTATATGAGGATGGTTCAAACTAAAATTTTGTTTTTTTACGTGCGAGAGTCAATCTTGATCCTGATTTAAAATTAATCAATAGATAAGAAACTTTAACGACTTATTAATGACTCATGAATGACATATTAATAAGAGTTATTTTAGGAAAATCAAGTTTCGCTTATTAATGAGTGGTATTAATGACTTTTTTTATAAAGGCAGACCATTGCTATTACATTGTTAATTACGGCGAATTGCAGACAAATATTATAGAAATACTGAATATATGTTATAATTTTAAAGTTATTTATACTTTAGTAATTATTTTTTATAATTATGAAACTGGAAGTTGATAAGATAAATGTGGGTGGTATTCACTTCAAGTTGATAAGATAAATGTGGATGGTATTGAGTATTGACTTCAATTTTTGCGTCTCATGTACTCCCTCTATTGCAAAAACTTATAATTAAAAGCCAACAATATATTATTCTTGAGATATCTTAAACATATTTCTAAAAATTAAGTCTTAGCAACCAACAATGCGTTTACCATCTTCCTTTTCTGTTAATTTCTTCTTTTATGGTCTTCTTGTTGTATTTCTAAAAGTTTCCATCATCTCGGCTTTTCAGAATAGAAATGAGACTGATTATGAGGCCTTGACGAAGATCAAGTCGATGATCACGTCCCCAGATCCATATGGCCCTCTAACCTCATGGAACTCTTCCTTTCATTTTTGTGATTGGAGTGGTGTTACATGTGGGAAGCGTCATAGAAGAGTGACTTCTTTGCAATTAATTTCACTAGGCCTAAAAGGCACTTTGTCTCCTCATATAGGGAACCTCAGCTTCCTCCGTAAGATTTATCTTTATAATAATAGCTTTGAAGGAGCCATTCCTCATGAACTCGGTCGTCTATCCAGACTACGTAGCCTTGCACTTCACCAGAACAACTTCAACAGCACCATTCCATCTAACTTGTCTTATTGTTCTAACCTTCAACAACTCACGCTTGGTGATAGTAAGCTAGTTGGAAGTATACCTAATGAGATCGGTAGCCTCTCAAAACTTACTCTTTTTGTTGTTCAAATTAATAACTTAACGGGTGGAATCCCACCTTTCCTCGGGAATATTACATCAATGGAATCCATCTCTTTTGCCGGAAATCCGCTGGGTGGGAGAATTCCAGACACCTTAGGCCACTTAAAAAATTTAAAACTATTTTACGGTGGAGCTTGCAATTTATTTGGAACCATCCCTCGTGCCCTTTATAACCTTTCGGTCCTAAATAATTTTTCCCTTGCCGAAAACCAACTGACTGGTAACCTTCCTCCTGACATAGGTGTAAATCTCCCTCGACTCGTCATATTTCAGTTAGCAACTAACCAACTCACTGGACTTCTTCCATCCTCAATATCTAATTGTTCGAGATTGCAAGTACTTGAATTGCCTCAAAACAACTTTAGTGGGAAGTTGACAATAGATTTTTCAAACCTAAGAGGTATTACTGACATACACTTGGATTTTAACGATTTTGGAAGCAAAGAAGGTGATGATATGATGTTTTTTGATTCTATGAAAAATTGCACCACATTAAAGTCAGTGAGTTTTAGTTATTGCAATTTTCATGGAGTGCTCCCTACATCAATTGGTAATCTTTCTGACGAACTCCATACTCTACAATTAGGAGATAATCAATTACAAGGAAACATCCCTTCAAGTTTAGGTAATCTAGTTGGCTTGACATTTTTGGATCTAATGTTTAACCAATTAAAAGGAAATATCCCGTCAACCATCGGTAAGCTTCAAAAGCTACAAGTTGTTTTCCTACATGAAAACAATCTCTCAGGGCTGATTCCTGATTCTGTGGGGAACTTATCAATGCTGAACAGACTTAGTGTATTTTCAAATATGTTGGAAGGGAGTATTCCTTCAAGCCTGGGAAATTGTCATCGTCTTTCTGAATTGTACCTTGATGATAATAAACTTAATGGAACCATACCTTCACAAGTTCTTCAACTTTCATCTCTATCCATATCATTGGATCTTTCTCAAAACAACTTATATGGTTCACTTCCAACCGAGATTGGATACCTCGAGAATTTGAACTATTTGGATGTATCTGATAACAATTTATCAGGTGATATTCCTAGTAGCCTTGGTAAATGCACTAGCCTTTCTAGGTTGTCCGTCAAAGGCAACTTATTTCAAGGCGTAATACCTCCATCATTAAGTTTCTTGAGAGGATTGGAGGAACTTGATCTTTCTCATAATAATTTTTCAGGCCAAATTCCTCGATTCTTGGAACTATTTTCGTTACAAAAGTTGAACCTTACTTTTAATGATTTTGAAGGTGAAGTACCAATACTTGGAGTATTCAGCAATGCAAGTGCATTCTCTATTTTGGGGAATAGCAAGCTATGTGGTGGCATTGTTGAACTTGGGTTACCTAAATGCACGGAAAAAGAGAAACATGGAAAAAAGTTTCCCCCATTTGTAATTGTCATTTTTGTTACATCCACGCTTATCACCATTATATGTTTAGTGTATGCTTGGTGTAAAAAGAAAACACAAAGCCAACCGTTCCACTCATCGATGGATGTACGATTCTTGCAAGTTTCTTATGGTCAACTACTTAAGGCTACCAATGGGTTCTCTAAAGATAATTTGATTGGTGTTGGTGGCTCTAGCTCTGTTTATAAAGGAGTCCTTGATACTGATGACACATTGGTTGCAATAAAAGTTTTACATCTACAAAATCAAGGAGCTGAAAGAAGCTTTACGAGGGAGTGTGAAGCGTGGCAGAGCATTCGACACTGGAATTTGTTGAAGATAATAACTTCATGTTCAAGCATTGACTTTCAAGGAAATGATTTTAAAGCTTTGGTATACGAGTTCATGCCTAATGGGAGTTTACACAATTGGTTGCATTCAAGTGCACATACATCTAGGCTTAACCTCCTTCAAAGAATAAATATTCTTATGGATGTTGCATTTGCACTTGATTATATTCATAATCATTGCCAACCAACCCTTGTTCACGGTGACTTGAAGCCTAGCAACATACTACTCGATGATGATACGACTGCTCATGTTGGGGACTTCGGTTTAGCTCGATTCTATGGAACAACTTCAAACCAATAAAACTCAACAGGTATTAGAGGAACTGTTGGGTATGCTGCTCCAGGTAACATTCATATATTTATAGATTTTTACATCTACTTATTCTAGTACTAATTTTTAAAAGTAATTGCTTGTAAGTTGCAGAGTATGGTTTCGGGAGTAAGATGACAAGTAATGGAGATATCTATAGTTTTGGAATATTAACACTAGAGGTGATGACCGGGAAAAAGCCGACTGACGACATTTTTAATGAAGGTCATACACTTCATAAATATTCTTCCATGGCCTTGCTACACCATGTAGCTGATGTTATTGATGGTGACATTTTGAATTTTCATCAAGAGAATGAAGATGCAAATACAAAGGAAATAGAGGAATGTGTGACTTCTATAGTTAAAATTGGAGTATCATGCTCAATGGATTCCCCATCACAACGAATGAATAGCGAAGAGGTTGTACATGAGTTGAAACTTATTTTGGATACACTTCAAAATACTTGAGGTATTATAAAATCTTAACGTTTATTTGATTAAAACATAACTCTTAACTATTTTGCTTCATAGTATGGGCTTCTTAGGAATATGACTTCATTATTCTCCATGTATATATGTACACGCTCTTTCAGGTCTAAAACCAAGCTTGCACGGGGAATCGAAAGAAATTGCATCTAGAATTGAAGTCATTATTATATCCTTAATTAGTATTATATGTGTGTACGTCGAAGTCGAACATTATGTTTATTTAATTTAATTTCCTGCATACAGACATAATAGTACATGGGTTTTAATATACTAGTATTGTATCCGAGCAATGCTGCGGCGGTGAATGGTTTTTGTTTTATAACATGTTGCTTTCTAGAATTTAAAAATATGTTATTCGCGCAATTCAATGTTACAAAAAAGTTTTATTCAGCAAAATGTCCGTTTTTTTCAATTTTTCTTTTATTTGCATCAACTATTTTATTAATTTTAAAAATAAATTTTAAAAGACATTAAAATAAGAAAAAAGATTTATGAAATAAGAAAAGAGAAATTAATATGATTTTGGGAATTGTGTTGATATTAGTGGATAATCGTGTTTGTGTGAGAGTATATTATAAATGAATAAAAAATTAAGTAAATTAGGAGAGAGAGAGAGGTGTGATTAAATATTGAGTAGATGTGATTAATTTAAATAGAACGAAAGATTGAAAGGTCAAAGTTGTTGTTTTGATTGAATTTTAATAACTCTTAAAATTAAGAATGAGAAAGAATGTTAAATTGTTTATATAATAGTATATATAGATATATAGTTGTTAAGATACCAATCTTAAACGATGTTATGATTTCATTTATTTAAAATATATCTAATTCTTGGTAGGATCTTTCGTAACATAATCAAATAGGGCCTGGATGTATAAAGTGCAGAGTAGTTCCAATAGATATAAATTTTTTAATTTTATATAAATAATAGTTTAAAAATCCGTGTATTACACGGGTTGGTTAAAGATAACTTATAAATAAGAAAGATTATACGGAATAATTATAATAAGTAAATGAAATACACAATCAGATATAAATCATAAATTTGAAAATACTTACTTGTATACAACATTAGATAACATAATGTTTATAATCACATTTTAGGATTGAGATACTAATTACTTGTAAAAACTTCTTAACACAAAGTTTTTGGGCACTTATAAACACGCAACGGATGAGCCACAAAATTCATGTCAGATTACGCTTAATCTAGCCCGATATGTCTTCTTTAGCATCATCTCAGGCCCATAAGCCATTGAATCACTGGCGTCTGCATACATAATGACCCAATTAAAATTTTGAATTTGTAAAATTGATATTGATAAATTTTACTCAATACTCATGTCAAACTTGAAAATACATAAGCAACATTAAGTGATACTTGGTTGTAATTTCCTTAATCAATGGACTTACTGGTGATAGTATGAAGATGGATCAGATTAACAGAAAAGAAGCATAAAACCAGTGTGTTGCTTCATTTTTATAATTTGCTACAGATTAGATAACACAATATTGTTACATTTTAGATTGTTAGGCTCTTGGGTGACTATTAATGTTGCAGATCAACATAAAAGTAAAAGAATATAATAATTTGCATTCAGATCATGATAACATCTCCTACTTTATATTATTTCCAATTGGATCTTGCATACTACTCGTCTTAGATTGTCACTTTTTCTTCTGCATATATTGGTGATCATGTTAGTGATTATAATAGCTTGTTTCAACAATACCACCTTTAGTTTTGTTTTGTTTGCTCCATTATGTACACAAACCAATAGATTCTCAGTCCCAAACTATGAGAAATTGAATAAACAACCAACAAAAATAATAAAGCTAAAATCAAAATGAAATCCACACCTTGGATCAATCTTTTAAATTGTTGCTGGTTTTCAACTGTGCCGGTAGAGAATCTCCGGAGGTCTTTCAAAATGATCAAACATAAGTGAAAGGAAATTACCAGGTCTTTCAAAATAAAGCTAAAACCTATGCCCTAATTTTGGCCCGAGAAGGGATGAAGAACATGAATCGTAAAGGATTATCACAAACTCAAAAAGCATAAAAAATTCGGATTGTTTCGCCTAATAATCTATTTCTGATTATTCATACCACATAACCTTGGCCCGAGAACTGTGATGAAGATTAATCAAACAACTTGTCCCAAGGTCGCTTCGAACTGATTAAAATGGCAATAAATGGCAGTCATAATCACTTGGAACATTTACATCTCAGGAGACACGAAGATATAACAAAAAAAGAATATAAGATTGTATAAAGTATTCATTCAGACATTTCATCATACATTTGATAGGCATATGATCTTCACATACCAATAACTAATATTTTAGTTAAATAAGCTCCAAACAACTGTAATAACATAAAATTAAAAGAAGAGATCCATTGGAAACAAATTTGATTGAAAGGATTAATCGAACTGAAAATTTCAGTCCTTGAACACCATAAGAGGACCACATAATTTAATAATCGAGTCATGAAAACACATACATACTCACACACAATTTGATCCAAAAAAGATTGAAACTTGGTCAAAATGATTAACTGGGCAGAAGCATTCGAGTCCTTGAACACCATAAGAGGACCACAAACTTGGTCAAAATGATCCATATCCTTTCTTCTGAAAATATTTTTCCTTCACTCGATCGTTTTTTATCATACTAAATGCAACTAAACACCACAATGAAATTAGCTATAGTTAGCTGATAAAAGGATAGAACAGAAAAAAGGATGATACCTTATGAAAGTCGATGTCGTTGATGTAACCTAGGTCTTTGATAGATGAGGCAAGATCGATGGACCTTTGAGATGATCAGCCATATAGTCTGCCAAAAGGATAAGAAAAAGGATGAGTTCGAAATTATGTGAAGAGAATGGGTAAAGATGAACACCAAGGATTCAGGAGTTAGAAAAACGAATCTTTGTGATTTAGGAACAGGATAGAGAACGAATCTCACAGGTATGAAGAGGAAACTGCCTTTCAGTTCGAGGAAAGATAATTTTGCATTAAAAATTAGGGCTTCAATCAACCATCGGGGGAGAAATTTGAGCCGGAGATGAGAGAAGACTTTGGAAAGGGTGGGACACGTGGAAGGTATAGAAAGGGGTGTAATTGAGCGGGAAATCAAAACGTAGCCGTCTTAGAAAAGTGACGTGTGGCGTATGATTTACTTGTTTATTAGGATTTAAAGATTAAAGATTAAAGATTAAAGATCTGTGTGTGAAGAAGTTTATTTGAGAACCGTTCTAATTATGAGTATCGTTGGTATCATTTGTAACCACCGTTAATGCTCATTAATAAGGGCATTTTGGTCTTTTATATATTTTCCCAACCATAAATTATGTCTGTGCGAACTATCATAAGAAAACGATACTTGATTTTTTCAAAATACCCCTCATTAATGAGTCGTCATTTTTTTTGTTATTGATCTATTTTAGTCAGAAGTCAAGAATGGTTCTCACGGTACTCATAATAAAAATAGTCTCAAATAAACCATTTCATATATACACACACATACATACATACATATTAGATTATCGTCTATGCCTTTCACGGTAAGAGATATTTTATTCTTTACATCTATGATTAAAACACTAAAAATTATGACTATTTAACATATTAAAATAGAAGTCGTGTGTTATATATATTTATTTTGAAAGTTGAAATCTTCTGTTCTTATAAACTCAACACCATAATACCAAATCATTAATATATGAGTTAATTGTTAATTTGGTCCTTTAACTATCTCATTTCTTCCGATTTGGTCCTTTAACTTTAAAAGTGACCAAGATGAGCCTTAAACATCCACTTTTCGGTCTGAATGGTCCTTTCGTTAGTTGACTGTTAGTCAACTCTGTTAAGTCAAGGGTAAATGACAATTTTACC
>JAUEJL010116788.1:0-12117 GCA_032274825.1 Drosophyllum lusitanicum | reverse complement strand
TGTAGGTTCTGCGCCGAACCGCCGGTCTTCTGGATTATGTGATTACATGCTTTGATATCGATTGATGATGCTTGCTTCTGTGTTTTAAGCTTCCTCTCACTTAGTTTCATGCTAATTCCCTACTGTTGATTGTTTTTGCAGGTGTGTGAGTTTTTGAGACGTTGTTAAAAGAAATCTTGACCACCCGCTCCGATACTTGTTTTTAAGTTTTAAGACGAGGCATGCTTTTACTTTTGTAAAACAGACAAATGATTATATTTTGTAAACCTACTTCTGGTTGTGAGTTTTATGTAAATATTATGATTAAGCTTCCGCAACGTATTTTTAAAAAAATTGGCTTAGGATTTTACGGTGTTACAATTTGGTATCATAGCCTTGGTTTGGCGATGCGAGCACGGCTAAAGTGTTGCATTCCCAAATCTTGGATCGTGTTGGGTCAAACTTTCCTCTGGGGGAATTAGGTGATTGGAGATTCTTTGTGGTAGTTAGTATTTTCTGTACTAACGGGTTATACTAATGAATTGTGAGATGATGTGATTGTTACAGATATGGCTGATAGAGAGATCCCCATCCTTCCTCTTGTGACCCAAGCAACGACAGAAGCACCACTAATCGAGATACTGGATACTACTGAGTTAGTGGGAACTTCTAGTCAAGATCACGAAGAAGATCAAAGTGAGTATATCTACAAACTTGAGAATGAGTTGCTAAAAACTACTTGTAGCAGTATTTTTTTTAAAGATTTTAAAACTTTATTTTAGAAAAATAAAAAACCGCAACGGAGCGCGGTCTAAAACGCTCGTTAGTACTGTTTCTAATCATAAAAATTGGGTTGCTTTTCAAATATATGAAAACTGCACATCCACTCCATACAAGCCTGCCAAGGTAAATTTTCTCTACTTGTATGTGTGTTTTAGATAGAGGTGGTAACTTTAAAATATATTTTTTACGGGTCAATTTGTGTTATGTTTTTTTCACAAAGGGATCAAGTAGGTGAATAAAAATAACTTTTGGAACAGTCTAAACGGGTCAAACATGTCATAGAGGGTGAAAGTTGCCATAGTTTATCTTAGGACAAATTGTCGAGAAAGGTAATTTAAATATCAAAATTTGTCAATAAAAGTAACGTACAGTTTTTTTGGCCGAGAAAGGATTATAAATTTCAATTTGTAACAAAAAGGGTATAATACGTAAAATTTATACATTTTTTGTTACAAATTAAAATTTATAGTCCTTTTTTTGTTAGGTCTAAGAGATCATTATACCATTTTTTGTTACAAATTGAAATTTATAATCCTTTCTCGGTCAAAAAAATTAGACGTTACCTTTATTGGCAAATTTTGATATTTAGATTACCTTTCTCGGTAATTTTCCATTTATCTTATTGCAAACAAACTCCAAAAGTTGTATCAAGGTTATCAATATCGGGATCTTACCTAGGATCGTTTTCGTTTTTGCAAGATCAGATCGTAAGATCGAGATCGGGATCTTAAGATCCTACCACAAGTCACTAAAGTTTTTTTTACGTTTTTTATATGCTATAATTTTTATCAAAAACCAATCATATAATATTTTTACGAGAGAATGAAACATTAAATTTTAAAATAACAAACATCTGGTCGTCTAGATTTTAAATTTTAAGAGAATAGATAACAACTCACCACAATTCATTGGTTTATAACTTGTATATGTGTTCATTGATGAAATTGTCTAGGAATGATGAAAAACCAAGTAATAAATAACCAAAATCATGATTAAAAACTAAAAAAGAAGTCTCCTAATAGTAAATAAAGGAGTTTATGCAATTTAGGTCTTGATGCCTTGATGAGGAGATCAATAAAATAATCTATACAATATGGTTCAATTCATGTGTGGTCCTATCTGATTTGTAGGTATCTTTTGATAGTGATTTATTAGTACTTTTTTTGAGTTTTCTTCTATATATGCATCTGTATATATACTTCCAAAACCTATTGGGAATTTTTTATCAACATATTCTCCATTATGGAATGGGGAATAAACTATCCATCAGATTTATACTATTAGATCTCGTTTGTTTTGTAGAATTCGAAGAAATAAAATGGAATTAAAATCAAATTCCGTATTATACTACGTTTGGTAAACTTGTTTTTTAATAGAATCTCATTCCTTAGAATGTTTAAATTCTCTTAAGTAATGGAAAGTTCATTTCATAGGTGGATTGGATGGAATTTAAATCAATTTCATTCCTTCAAATTCTGCGAAACAAACTAGACCTTATAAATCCATTAACAATAAATATAGCTACGCTAGAAAAATTAATAATATCTCAGATGGCCTTTACGTAAGGATTATATTGCTCCCAATTTTAATAAAATAGTATGGTCGTCCCCAATTGGGATGTACGATTACATAAATAAATAAAATCATTGTTCAACTCTTTGACAAAATGAAACACCAAAGGACTCTGCTCTGAATATATATATGTTTTGTTTTGTGGTTCAAGCTAGTATTTTTATAACTAATATTGTAATGTGTTTTGATCGATCATATTTGTCATTTAAAATAGCACTTAAAGTTGCATTATTATACTGGATTATAATGGAATTAGACTATAAGTCATATTGATCGGTAATCGTGTTATCGAAGCAGAGGTTATATTCCGAACTAATATTGGCAAATAAACTTTTATTCTAAGGCTGTGCTTGACTCCTTATGATAAGAGGATCCCTTTCAAAGTTCAAAGAAGACAATTTACACTTATCGCATGTTTTGTAATGACAATAAACAAAAACCAAGACTAATCACTATTCGAAGTCGGTTTGTTTTTTAAGGACCTTGTATTTACATATAGTCAACTATACGTTGCTTTGTCTAAAGATAAAAGTAGAGAGAGATTAAAGTTATTAATCTTAGACAAACAAGTTCAAGTTAGTAAAAAGATATGTATACAAAGTATTTTTCAAATTAACGATTTATACCTGATTTTGTAGTTCATTTACCTATTATAATCGTTTTGTATAATTTTTATTATTTATAAGTTACTTATAACCAAGTAACCAACCCGTGTAATACACCGGTATATATGAGGATACGTGTCTATTTCTAAAGTATTGTTTATTTGTTTTCCCACTTGCTAGCATTGCTTAACATCATGTTTTCGAGTTTATATAAGGAAGGAAAGAAAAGGATTTTTAAGAAAAACCAAAAAAATTATGTTCTAAATTTTCATTTAACAAAGAAAAGGAAGATACACTTATTTTAATTCAATTCTTACCCTCTGGTTAAAAAATGATCGTGAAGAAAAAAGTTCCAAATCTCTCTCCTAATTTTCTAAAGTGATTGTTGAACCTAAGCCCTAATTACATTTGAAGGATGAATATGAAATTTAGCTAAGAATATTTGATTTTGTGCTCAAGGATATGGGAAATGAAGAAAACTCAAGGGAGTAGGAAAGGAATTTACGGAGAAACTCATGGAAAGAGGCTTTTGCTTGATTCTATTCGTTTCTCGGATCCATCCATTGTTGATTCAGTTCTTCAAGATAGGTACACCATAAACGTAAGAAATTAGTCATCTTTTTCCCTTTTCAACTGGTTTGGACTGCGTTCTTAGCTTCCCCATTACTGATTGTTGCTATATTCGTTTGATATTAGGTTTTAGGTATGAATTTGGATGGGTTTTAATTTGAACTCGTAAAGCCCCTGGGCTTTATACTTTTATGCCTTAGTTCTCATAGTTGTTTTAGGTTTTCGAAACATGAAAAAAAATTATATTAGAGATTATGTTTTCTAATGGTTTCTTTGCAATTTGTTTCTAATTTATTATTCCAAAAGTTATGAAAAATAATTCGAACAAAAATTAAGATAATTTGATGGTTATAAAGATTGCATATAAGGTGTTCGGTGAAATGCTCAAGTAAAGGACTCATAATCGATGACTTGATTGCATATCAATAACGGGTTTGCTAACCAATTTACTTTGATCATTATAAAGATATGTTTTTTATGATTTCTGCTTGATAATTTATAATCATTTATCTCGAATATAGTTCTTGATTATGTCAATAAAATGAATAAAATCACATAACCTACGGTGCCCAGAAGAGCAAATGTAATGAACATCCTATCAACAACATTCATGACTTAGCTACATTGATCTAAATAAACATACCCTACATAAGAATTAATGTAGTTCATGTGGTTCTCTAGGAAATATGTTAAGATTAATAAATTATGGCTTAGTGTTAATTGTGCTATTATAGGCATAATAGAAGTATAACTAATGAGCAAATGGAAGAATGCAAAAAGTAGAGACACATTTCATTTTTTTACAGCACACTTTCAGGATGGTATATCAAATCCCAGTTCACATATAACATTTTAAGTTAATCCCAAGTATTTGTTCTCTCAGGTGGCATCAGGTTTGTTCTTCACATAAAATGTCTTTATAATTCTCAACATTGGTAAGTCACAAAAGTTGCAATGCTATCTGCAAAAGCAGACAGTAAATGAGACTTCGGGTTTGTACATTTCAAGGTCGTCGCATGTTTTGAAGGATGCGAAAGTGGTGAGAGTATGAAGTTAATGGTATTTCTGTTTTTCCTTCCCTCTTCTTTTTTTCTTTACTCTCAGACTCCTTAGATTCAGTTGCAGATTACTACCATAATTGCTTGTCCTCTCTTAAAGCTTAGTATGAGTACCATTACTGTTGTCCTGTGTCATGTTTGATAAATACGAGGTTGTTCAACTAGTACTCATATGGTAGGGAATCTGTCTAAAGAGCATTGAAGTCATAAAGATTGTTAATAACCTAATAAAGGCTCAAGAATGGCTGTCATAATGCATGTAATCAGCAAAGAACTGACTAGTCTGTTATCCTTTTGTTAAATAAAAGTAGCAACATGTTGGGGGATGGGTGTCTATAAGTAACCTGTCAAACTATATCATTACAATATATATATATATAGAGAGAGAGAGAGAGAGATTTCCCCAAATCCAATCATGGAATACTGAGAATGGAGCAAGTTACACATATAAGAATATTAAATTTTGATTTCTTAGATTGAAAGGAAGTTACATGAGTTCATAGGATTAATAAGAATTCTTATATTTGGTTCCTAAACTAGTACTTGTAATGGAAACAAAGTGGCTGAAACACAGTTCTTTTAAATATTCTTGCATTATGTTTCATTACTGCTAATATTTCTTGATTCCTTTTTTCTTCCCCCATTATTTTCATTATTTTTTACTTGCTTATCCTATACTTTTGATGCTTTTTTTTACACAGTCCAACATAATCTGATACATGTTTGCTAAATTGGTCTTCATATTATATGCCTAATCTTTCATTGAATAAGCATGTCCCATTTCAAGTTGTATATTCATTGAACTAGCAATCTTTTGATTAGAACTTTGATCTGGCTCAAAAAATAAAGAGTATAGAGCACATGGTGCAGATTCATAATACCAAAATGAGACATGTTTTGATAAATACATGACAGATTTTTGTTTATAACTCTTATCATTTATTCATTTGTTAGCAAAATAGCAAGTTAGCCTTTGAGTTAGTATAAATAATAATTAATAAGGAATTATTTACGTCACTTGGTTGACTTGCAATTTATATATATTTAGTTTAGGCCCTTTGAGTGCAAAAAATGATGCATCATTCAGTTTCATGAACATTTAGGTTGGGCACATTTATTGACCCAAATGACTATATTTTAATCACTAAACACAGCCCAACCTGACTATCATATAATGTCATTGACCTGTTCACATAATTACATTGGCTGATTTTCTAAAACCAATGACTAATTTTTGAAGGCTAACCTACAATATACTGGTAGAGTATGAAGTTTTTGTAGTATATTTGAGAATTAAAGTAGTCACAAGTGTTGGATCCAACTCTTATTGTTGAAGCGGTCACATCCCAAGATTTATGAATTTGGCAAGCGTTTTTCGGGTTCGCCGGTTCGAACAATGATATCAATGTCCTTAGTCAATATCCGATATTCAATGATGTATTAAGTGGCAAAGCTCCCGTGTGTCTTTTCGTAGTGGACGGGATTACATATAAATATGGCTATTGCGGATGGAATATATCCAGAATGAGCGACACTTGTCAAATCATTTCAATATCCACAAGATGGGAAGCGTAAAACATTCAAAAAAGCTCAAGAGTCGGCAAGGAAGGACGTTGAAAGAGCATTCAGTGTATATTGCAAAATCCGGCACGACCATGGTCTACAAAAAAGATACACAACATCATGTACGCTTATGTAATATTACACAATATGATATTACAAGAGATTTGTATGTTTGATGAAACTGATCTATCACCGTTCCCAAGCTATTTGTACGTTTAATGAAACTAATCTACCACCATCCCCGGAGCACTATCCAAATATGGCCGAAATTTCAAACATGACTCTTCGCGAACTACACTGTCATGAAACGCATAATAATCTACGTTCGAATTTGATGGAGCATTTAAGCACTCTAGTATCTGAAGAGGATGATGACGAATAATTCTTAGTCCCTTTTATATATTTATTAGTTTAATGTAATCTTAAATTTCTTTATGTAATGATTTAATTAATTAAAAATAAGTGTTTATTTTATTTTTAATTGTTTGTGTTTTATTATTTTTAATTATTTGCGTTTTATTATTTTTATTTATTTATTTCATAATTTAATTAATGTTTATTAAATAAATTAAATTTAGTATTAAAAAAATAAATAAAATAAGTTGGAGCATACGAAGCGTGGATAGAACTGAAGTTTAAACATGACTGAAGCATGAAGTAAATTATGTTGATGTGATTTAAAGCATAAGATAACCGAGCATGAATAAACCCCGTCCTCTTATTTGTGACTTGGATTTGAAGATAATGTTCAATTATAACTTAAAAGGCTACAATTGTTACTTGGATTTGAAGTTTATCTGTATTGACTTTATTTGCAAGTGTAATCCTCACCTATTTATAGATTCTAGTTTGAAGGTTGTATTAATTTGTGTCATAGATTTTTAAATCTATGTGGGAAGAGATTTGGATATGTAATTGCTAGATTTTGCCTTAATTTGTATTTTACATTCCTTCTCTAATGTGTAGTAGCAGTAGCAGCAGTACTAATAATAATAATAGAGTTATGTTTAATAAAGTCTATTTAAAAAACATAGTTCTAAAATTTTAATATTCAATAACAGATGATTCAGTATAAAATTACATGTGATTTGTAAAAGCATCACATGTGAATTACGAAAAATACGAAAATATCACTCCGTCCAAATTTTTAAAATTTAATCTGGACCATTGATGTCATTGATCTAAAGGCTAAAATTAATCCCTTAAGACTATGAATTAATTATGGACTATATTGAACATTCTTCAATAATAATAATAATAATAATAATAAATCCAAACACCATGAATCTCATTAAATTAATGAACATGGAAACTCTTTCCTCACAAGTTACAATTGTTAAAAAGGTTGATAATAATTAGAGAGGAAAAAAAAGAATGAGAAAGTTGTTTAACTCATCCTCATTTCAAGCAAAGAATTATGCTCTTTGTATCTTTTAGCTTCTCTTTCTATCACAATAGAAATAAAATAGAAAGAATACAAAATTTGAAAAAGAAAATTAATAAATTAATTAAAAAAACCTATGAATTTACAGATTTGTCCTTGTTATCATACCCATAATACGAAAGATACCATTTTACAAACTTCCTCAACCCGGTTGCCAAATCGGTTGTCGGTTTATACCCGAGTTCCCTTTGGGCCAAACTTATATTCGCATGTGTAAACGGAACGTCGCCGTTTCCAGGCATCTCCACCATGTTCTTTTTCGCTTTCATCTTCAAATTCTTTTCTAGAATTCTCACCAACGCAGGCACCGTCACCGGCGACGTATTACCCAAATTATAGATCCGGTACGGTGCCGGACCTTTTTTCTTCCCGCCCGACCCGGTACTCTTACCCGCCGTATCGAGTGAAGCCACACATCCTTTAACAATATCATCAATGTACGTGAAATCCCGGGCCAAATCGACCCGCTCTTTCCCCCGGTACACGGTTATCGGTTTACCTTGTAAAATATTTCGGGTAAACGAGAAATATGCCATGTCGGGTCGGCCCCACGGGCCGTAGACTGTGAAGAATCTTAACCCGGTTATCGATAAACCGTATATGTGATTGTATGTGTGTGTGATTTCTTCTCCGGCTTTCTTGGTGGCGGCGTAAAGTGAAGCGGGTTGGTCGGTTTGATCCGATTCGGAAAACGGTACCTTCTCATTTAACCCGTAAACCGAACTTGAGCTGGCCCATACGATTGCGGGTTGCGGGTCGGCTGCTTTGCATTGTTCAAGTAATGTTACCAGACCCGCGATATTACTATGGATATAAGAATTCGGGTTCTCCATAGCGTATCGTACGCCGGCCTGCGCAGCCAAGTGCATGACGTGCGTAAACGTCACCGTTTCGAATAGCTTCGCTAAAATACGCTGGTCGTTGATATCACCCTCGACTACGAATATCTGGTGAGATTCGAGCATATTCCGGCGAGCTCTTTTCAAAGACGGGTCATAGTAGTTGTTGAAATTATCAATTCCGACGACGCCGTCACCGCGTTTTTTTAACGCGAGTGAAACGTGTGTGCCGACGAAGCCGGCGGCACCGGTGACTAGTACTGACATGCCGTTTGCACGACGGATCTGCGCGGAGGAACGGATTTGTTTCTCCCAGTGGTAACCACCAACGCCGCCGTGAAAGTAGCGGCTGCCGGAAGCCACGAAGCTTTGAAAGCTTATATACGACGCGGTTACAGCGATTAAAAACAAAGCCCACAGAAACATCGTACTGGTGGATGCGAAACACCGATTAAACGTCCGATTAATCATGTTTTGATGTAAACGATCGCTCTTAATCTTCCCCGGAGTTGAAGGACATAATTCTTCCTCTAATGGCGACATCTTTTTCACGGACATCGAACTAAATTAAACGGAATTATTAACAAGAAACGATGAAATTGATGTGGGGTTTATGAAAATTGAAGTTTGAATTGAAGAACTGAAAGATTTAGAAGACAATTGCAGGTAAGATCGAAGCTTTTTCGTCTGTACCTGCAGAAGTGAAGGAAAGAGAAGAAGGGGATTATATAGTGCGGTGGCAAAGTATACGCGTGAAGACGTTAATGGCGGGGGCCAGCTCGAAGACAGAGAGTCTAGAGGAGAAATTATAAATAAAATAAAATAGTAATTAATAAAATATAATTATAAATAAAACCAAACAGCTAATAAGTGGTATACACAAATCGAACATGGTGACCATGTTATATAAAGAAAAGTAAAATAAAATAAAATTTTCATGATTAACCAAAATATTTTAACGATTAATTAATATAATAAGTTAGGTTTAAGGGTGTGTTTGGTACATAGTGTTTTGGAGCTGTTAGTCTTTTATTTTGAAAGAAAAGGCTACAAGTCATGTTCTTACGTTTAGATGAAAAAATTAAACTTTTTTTAAATACAAAGCTTCGTAAAGTAGCTTATAAACTAGCTGTAAGTTTTTATATACCAAATTATCAAAATACTCTTTTTAATTGTTTTATAATGTCCTATTTTTATGATTTTTTTTTTGTCATTTTACACTAATCAGCTTCAGCTACCAGCTAATTTGCCAAACACAAATATGACTAAAATATACAGCTTCCAGCTTCTAGCTACAGCTACTACCTATGGGTATGTTTGACGAAAATAGCTGAAAGTTGTATATTTTAGTTATATATGTGTTTGGCAAATTAGTTAGAAACTAGAGCTAAATAGTATAAAATGACAAATCCTAAAGATTGAAAGAATTATAAAACAATTAAATAGTGTATTTAAGTAATTTGGTATATAAAAAGCTTTCAGCTAGTTTTAAAAGTTACTTCAAGAAGCTTTTGTTTTAAAGCTTTTTGTTTGAAAAAAGCTTTCGGTTTTTTTATTCGAACATAACTTGTAGTTTTTTTTTTCAAAACAAAAGACTACCAGCTCTAAAAAACTCCAAATTGTTGTCTGCCAAACACACTCTATTTTTGCCATACACAGCCTAAGAATAAAAATACTATTCTAAGTTTGACGGTTACAAGTCGAAAGATTTTCGATTTCAGATGAGTTTTTTAGTAGTTATGATGCAATCAGTTTCGGTATCTAATACAACATACATGGCTGGTTTAACGGTTATATTGTAAAAGATAGCTAGAATGAGAAGATTCTAACTTTACGTATTCTTTTTGGTTTTTTTTTTTTTTTTTGCGTAAAAAGCGTGATGTTAATTTTAACTAGAATTGTCGTTTTTTCAACGATATCGAAAATCGACATATAATGATGTGAAGTTGAAAAGGACCGAAGCTTACGTTTATGAGGTACCACTATACATCTTAGAAAAGATGAAAATTATTATTTTTAACAAATTTATTAAATATTAATGAATAATTTAATCTTTACTCGTACGCAACTAGATTATAACCATAAAAACTTTAGTTGGTGAATGATTTATGTGTTATTAATATGCTTGTATCTTAATTTTTGACATGATCTTACAACCGATTTTTAAATTATATATTTTTTTCAAAATTTAATCAAATATTAATTAACCAAATTAAATCCTCGTGTGATTCACAGATTGGTTTAACAAAATAATTGATATTAAACATTAAGAAAAAGATATTAGAGAATTATGAAACGCGAAAGAAATGAGAAGAGAGTGTATGAAATTATCTTTAAAAAATTATTCAAAATGAAGTCAAAATTGAATCTAATTTTGACCAAGAAAAGTCAAAATTAGATTTTATTTTTTATCAAAATGAATGGTCAAGATTGCGTAATTAAAATTGATTTGTTAAATAAATGACCAGGATCAGACAATAAATTTGATTTAAATTAATCATTTATTTTTAAAAAATAGAAGATAATAGTTATTTTTAATTAAAATTCATGGCTTTAAAAAGTGTAAAAATCGCAACATTGAGATTCCACATGCTACAACTATTCATGATTTGTCAAAGAGTTCATAAAAAATATGTCAAAATGGTTGTTTATCATATGGTGGCCAATTGGCAATCACATAGTAGTAAAATACAATTAAAGGTCTTGAAAATGATAAGGGTTGTCATCATATCCAAATAAAATATTATTAAAATGCATAAAATACATATTGAGAATATAAAATAACAATTAACAATATACAAAAGAAAAGGGTAAATGAATTCTTGTGAATCTCATCTATTAAAATTTTTTAATATAGGTTGTTAAAATCAAGATCTTAGTATTATTGTTTGTCTTTACAAGATTAAAATCATAAGATTAGATCGAAATAATAAAATTTTATTATGATTTTCTAGTTTCTTTTATATGTGTATTAATTTATATTAAATGGTAACTTTATAATTAAGGGTTTAGTTCGTGAAAATGTATCCAACTTGACATCTTTTGTTATTGTATGTACTGAACTTTCAAACTTACCATTTAATGTACCGGACTTCTTAAACTTACCATTTTATGTATCAGGTGACCTGAATAGCAAGTTGCAGGTTATTTTTTGATTTTTGATTTATTTTTTATACAAATTATTATTCTTTATTAATAATATTATTATTATTATTATTTTTTATTCAAAATTTAAGATGCAGATGAAGATGAAGATGAAGATGATGTTAGCCAGGAAGATGAAAATCTCATCGTTACCCAGATTCAATTCAAAATCGCAAACAGAAAAGGCTTGTTCATATGAAATCAAAACATCTTCAAATCTACAACCAGAACAAATAAAAAAATCAAACCCACAACATTCAAATATCATAACTCTGTTCATATGAAATCGAACAGATAGACCTTAATCAAAATCAGATCCAAACAATCTCAAACATATCATAGATGAGTTAATCTATGAACCCCAAGATCGTAAACCAAAACAGGTCCATAAACCCCAGATGAAAACCCATTTGCTTTCATAATTCTAAAATCGAACGAGAAAGAAAACAAGAAAACCTAAAATCGAACGAGAAAGAAAGCAAAAAAACCTAAAATCGAACAAGAAGGAAAGCAAGAAAACCCAAAATCGAACAAGAAGGAAAGCAAGAAAACCCTAAACT
>JAUEJL010116777.1:0-12118 GCA_032274825.1 Drosophyllum lusitanicum | reverse complement strand
GGGGGGGAGGGTTAATGTGAGAATATATATTTAGGTGAGAATGAGATAACATATCCTAACCATCAATTATATGTTGATCTATAAGATCTAAAGGTTGTAATTCACCCGTTATAATTCATGGTCGTCGCAATTCATGGTAGGGCAATGAATAAAATGAAGGGTTAAATGTAGAACGTCCGATCAAATCCAATGATGAAGGGTTAGAATTAATTAAGTCTCTCATTCTCACAAAATATCAATTCTCACTTAAACCTCCCACTATATATATATATATATATATATATATATACACACACACACATACTAGCATTGTACCCGCGCAATTCAGCGGTTACAAATATTTTTTCTTAATAATTTGTTCGTTTTAAAACAGGAATGTGTGTTTCTTTTCTAAATTACAATGTGTCCATAAAATTTCACATCGATGGTAAAATCTAACAAGAATATAGGCATTACAAATTACTTAAAATTAAGAGATAAAAAAGACTTAAATGCTTTATATAATAGTATAGATATATCTTTAATTCAACTGTGTTTCAATCCCTTTGAATTCTCTAGTATTTTGTGTCTACATATACGTGTTTGAATTATGTATTAAACCGCATCCTCTGTGGCTCTTCGGTTACATTCACCCCTTTCAGGCTTGTGACAACCACATTGCAGTTCGATGCACCGTCCATTACATGAGTTACGGTTCTTGAGGCTACGATCTTATATTTATAATGTAGCAAAATACATTATTTGTTTATAGTGAAACTTGGAGACTTACATTAAGCCTACGACCTTATACGTTTTAAATATTTTCGTTAATTAATGATAGTATCTCATTCATGAGAAGTTTGTTCGCAAAGTGTAGAATTGTAAAGCTAGTAAAGTTGAAGTCAGATTAACGACTTCTAAATTTTGAGGAATTCAAAGTCAAGTTTCTCAATCCTGATTTCAGTAATTTAAAAAAACACTCATTTTTTATAATTATTTTATAAAATTAAGTATTTTTATAACCATCTTTTGTAGGAATGAACGATCAAAAATTTGGAGCTATAAATTAAAGCATCTAAATTTCTCAAATTTAAACAAGCACAGTGAACCAATTTAAAAGTAAAGTTTTCCGAATTGACTTTCACAATCACATAATAATGCGCAAATAAAAATATTTGGAGCAATTTGTATCATAGTTGTGTTCTAATGTCTATGATGAACCTATAGAAACACTTATTTCTCCTTGATTAACCTAATATGCAATTAGATGCATACAACATTTGGTAAATACAACCCTTGAATATCCATATGTCTTCTTTACTCTTAAACATACTTGATGGAAATGGGAATCCTAACTGAGTGCTTTGAGGAATTCCACTCAAGAGCCCCTTCAACATATTGACTTGGTGATTTTCC
The DNA here is from genome assembly GCA_032274825.1 of Drosophyllum lusitanicum. Classification (NCBI taxonomy): domain Eukaryota; kingdom Viridiplantae; phylum Streptophyta; class Magnoliopsida; order Caryophyllales; family Drosophyllaceae; genus Drosophyllum; species Drosophyllum lusitanicum. The sequence continues at coordinate 10,723 of JAUEJL010116777.1, read as the reverse complement.
TGAGCGGATAAATGTCACTTGGTAAGACAACTTCTGGTTAATCGCCGAGAAGGTTAGTGTAGAAGGTGACACACTAACACTCATGCCTGGTGTTGTGATAATATTCACTATATAAGCTGATTTAGCATCCCCAACGTTGGTCACAGTTCTGGTATATGTTGTTGTAACATTATCACTCAGTGTTATTGCAAATGAAGGATAGTTCAATTGTGCTTCGGGTATACTTGATACACTTGAGCACGAAACTTGCTTTTGAACAATGGCATTAACTTGCGCATTTGAGTATCCCAGTCCACACAAGTATGGTATGTAATCATCTGGTTGGATATCATAAATCAGTCCAGGATCATTAGCTTTAGATGGGTTCACATGGCCTGCCCCAATGGTAAACAAGCTTGCAGGAAGCTCTTGTTCATCTTGTATCGGCTGGTTGTTAAGGTTGATCAAATCAGCAGTGGTCATGATGGCGGACTTGATTGCAGCAGGTGACCAATCAGGATGTGCACTTTTCAATAATGCAGCAATCCCACTTAGGTGAGGACAAGACATTGAAGTTCCAGAAATAACGTTAAATGGGGCCGTTGTTGGTGTGTCATCAATAGAAACAGGCCATGCTGCAAGAATGCTAACTCCAGGGCCAATAATGTCGGGTTTCAAAATTCCAGGACTTGCTTGATTAGGCCCTCTTGAAGAAAAATAGGCCACTTGAGGAGCTGATTTATCTCCAATTTCAGTTCCATGGAATAAGATACTAGCAACCGGTGATGAAGATGAATTCAAGTACTCTAGAATTATAAGTCCATCTTTATAACCAACATATGATACAGGAAGCACATGAGCTTCAGGTGTTGTACTAGCACCATATAGAATCGTGTTTGTGATAATCATAGCAGCTCCACCAGCATTTTTTACTATTAGTCCTTTAGCAACCATTCCTACACCACCACCTCTTAGACAAACTACTACCTTCCCTTTAACATCGGTGTTGTTTAATGATCCTGGGGCACAAAAAGTAGCATTTTTATCTCCTGTTATTCCTGGGTACACAAGGGGTAAAAGCTTTTCTGCGAAATCTTTAGGCTGGAAAAGCGATTCTCCATCTAGAAATGCTCCATTCCCGAGCTTTACAGTCGCCTTTACTTTTCTATCAATTGTACTAGCACCAACTGTGAGAATCCAAGGAGCTTCGTTACCTAATGAAGCATCAAAAGGCCCATAGTTCCCTGCGGAACAACTCACAAATATCCCTTTTTGTATAGCAGCATATGCGCCCATAGCAATAGGATCGTTATAAAAAAAGTCTGATCCTCCACCAAGGGAGATTGAAATAACGTCTACCCCTTCTTCAATAGCTGCATCCATAGCAGCTAATATACCACTCTCGCTACATTGTTGATCACATACTTTATACATTGCCACGTGTGCAAGTGGAGCTATCCCAACAGCAATGCCATTGTCATTTCCAAGCACATTAGCACCTTCAACAAAGTTTCCGGCTGCAGTACTTGATGTGTGCGTTCCATGTCCATCATCATCAAGTGGTGAACCAGAGCCACGGTTAACAAAGTTCCTAACACCAATAAGTTTGTTATTGCACCCTGCAACTTCACATTTGCCTCTCCATTTAGCCGGTGGAGGGGGTACGCCTTTGTCGTCAAAGGAAGGATGACTTGGAGTAATCCCGGTATCAAGAAGCCCAACAATGATTCCTTTTCCATAGTTTGAACTGCTCCAGAAGCCTAAATTCTGGCGCAAACCCAAGAAGTTAGGAGAATGAGTTGTATGTAAAGACAATATCCTTTGAGGTCGGGCCGATATGACTCCATTTTTTTCTTTAATTTCGTTTGCTTGTGCTACAGTGAGTTTTGCTGCAAATCCCTTAAGAACGTGATGGTATGCGAAAACAATATATGGTTTCTCATCCAAGTCTGTAGTAGTTGCGGGCAAAAAAGTAGTGTACCAGCTTTCAAGGTCTTCTCCAAATGCCTGGTGGTCGTGGGGAGAGCTAAGTTGGATAATATATGTCTCCAACTTTTTAGCGTCCACCTGCATGTGTGAGATTCAAGATGGTGCGGCATGAAAATAAGAAGCAAAAAGTATAGTACTATTAAGTTGTATGTGTCTATATATATATATATATACACACACACACACACATATATAGGAGGGTTATTATGAGAATGTATATTTAGGTGAGAATGAGAGAATAAATCCTATTCATCTATTAGATCTAATGTCCGTAATTCACTCATCGTAATTTATGCATAGCCGTCGCAATTCATGGTTGGGTTATGAATAAAATGAAAAACCAAATGTAGACCATCCGATCAAATCAAATGAAGGGTCAAGATTAAGCATCTCATTCTCATTTAAACATCCCACTATATATATAGGGAAATATTATTATGATAATGAATATTTAGGTGAAAATGTGGGAATAAATCCTAGCCATTAATTAGATGCCGATCTATAAGATCAAACGGTCACAATTCATTGCTCATAATTCATGATTGAGTAATGAATAAAATGAAAAGTCAAATGTAGACCATATGATCAAATCAAATGATTGAAGAACGAAGTTTCTCCATTTTTTAATATAAATATTCATTTTCATTTGAACCTCCCGAGATATATAGTAGGGTCCTTGTAAGAGGGATATAGAGATAAGAGGGGTAAGAGAGGATCTCAGCCCTTTGATGTACAGGAAAGTCAAACAAAATTTGTCATAATTAATGACTTTCTTGGTCAAAATTAATAACACAGAGGGGTATAAATGGAATTTAACGCTGGATTATACTAATCATTATATTCTCATGCGATAAATTAGGATAAACTACCATAATTTGTTAAAATTTTGATGCAACAATATTGATTAAACAAAACTGGAATTGATATTCAAAATTTGGAAAAAAAATAAACATAAAAATGAAACAGTTCCATTTTGATGAAAAATCGGATTTTAAAGTAGAACTCAAACAAAAATTGATGAAGATAACTTTAGAATCTAAAATCTAAACTATAATAACAATAAAGAAGCAGTTTGCTCATAAAATTAATAAAAATCGGATTTTACACATCTAAAATTCATCAAAAATTGTGATGAACTATATAACTCAGAATTCAATTAAAAAAATAATCTGTTAATAAAATTAATGAAAATCGAATTTTACACATCTAGAATTCATCAAGAAATTGGATGAACTACATAACTCAGAATTCAATTAAAAAGAAATAATTTGTTCATAATCACTACTATTCAAACTTGCATCTTGATAAAATATCTAGCTTCTAAATACTATAATGTACAACCCAAAGAACCGATGATTAAGATCCAAAAATTGATGAATAAAGACATAAGCAAAATTCAAACAACTGAGTCTTCTGAACCCCCAAAATCGAGGCCATTCTTCAGAGGTGCAAGCAGACGGTGTAGGTAACAGCGGCGATGATGGTGACTATTTAACATATAAGGTGGCGGTGGCCAATAAAACTGCTACAATCACCCACAAAACATCTACAATAATGATGGCTAACTAAACAGCGATGAAACGGTACCTAGAGTGGTGGTGCGTCCGGTGGTGGCGATATAACAATGGTCATTACGGTATAAATAAGGGGTGGCGGTTGAAACCATCGCCTACAAAGAGGATCTGTTTTAGGGGCTACGTTTTAGGGATTACGGATTAAAGGGGAGGCGTTTATCAACGTCGCCTTTGAGAGGAGGATGGTGGTCTAGGGTTGATCCGGCGACGATATTAGTGTGACAGCGGCGAGAGAGCACCGGGCTTAGTGTGTTGGCGATGATATCAAAGAGGAAGAGTGGATTTGTGAATGGGAAATGAAAAAAAGGGATAAACGATAATTAAGGGGAAAGAGAGAGAAAAGTTAGGTCTAAAATACCCATTTGTTCATGTGGTCACGTGTCACTTCCTTAATACCTCTTACCACTCTTATAAAAAAACAACTCTTATTTGATCACAACTATATATATATCAATACAATATTATAAAGTATTTAAGCCTTTTACTTAAACTCTTAAATTTTAAGTGTTTTGAAATTACTAAATCATCCATAATATAAACTAAATTAAGTACTTATTAGATATAGTTAATAAGATTCTTATATTCCATTTTGATAACTAAACTTTACATATTTAAGAAAATCAAAGTCAATACAATTTTTTTGAAAGTCAAAGTAAATACAAATTAACTTAATTATTAAAAAAATATTTTTAAAACCTTTTTTTCAATTATGGGGAACAGAAAAGTAAAGAAAATGTAAAACAGATAAAGAAAATAAACATGTCACCAAAAGAAAATTATTCGTTATCACCATATTACATAAATACCATATTTCATACGTCTTGAAAACGGGCATATTAACGAGTAGAATTTATTCGTTACCGTCGCATTGCGCGGGTATCATGCTAGTAATAATAAATATATATATATACCCTAATTGAAATAATGATAATTCATATATACTTGACTTCAAATTAGAGCTGTAAACGAAACGAACGTTCATGAACCGTTCGTGAAATCGTGCGGCGACAAGTTTGTTTATGTTCATTTGTTTAATAAACGAACAAACACGAACAAGATTTTCCGTTCGTTTAGTTAAGCGAACGAACAAGAATACGAATAAAACTCTCGTTCGTTCATTTATGTATGTGAACGTTCGTTTATGTATGTATATATGTATGTATGTGTGTGTGTGTGTTTGTGTTTATATTTAGAGTGTTTAACAATGTTATGTTTGTTTTATAGTGTGCGTGTAGTGACGGATACATGCTTATAAAATGGGAGGAAAGAACCCCGTCTAACCGGTCCAACAATAATTTATATCTTGGTTTTTATTTAAAGGCCCCTTGTGATTTCATCCCTGCCAAGCAGAATTATGCCACTCAAGAAACTTAAGCCTACCATCACATCTATACCAAAGTTTGAATTAAGGTATAACACCTATGGGAACAAACACGACGGTAAAAAGAAATAGTGTCAAATAATATAAAGTCAAAAGAATATTATTTTGAGCATTTCCTTACTCTTCTTGATTATTTTATTTAGGTTACAAAATATGAATGGATTATTTGATTTAGGTTTATACTTTAGATTTAGCCATTTAGGTTTGGTTTATACTTTATAATTGGACGTTAGTTTGTTATGTTAAATGTTGAGTATAACGGAATGTTAGATTTAGAGTTTTCGATTTCAATTGGGTTGATTAGACTTGAATGTTTGTTATGTTAATTGTTAAACAAGTTTGACCCGACCCGATGTGACTCGAATTTTTTATCCGTTGACTAAATCTGCCTGCATCTTTAATGAATGGTGCACCCATAAGAAAATTTTATGGATCTGCCACTGAGTGTGTTACTTTGTTTATGTTCATTTATCATTTAAATTAAGAAACAAAATAGTACATGAACTAACCAATCTTTTAAACTGTCGAACACAAAAGCTCGTTCATTTATCATTTATGTTCAGTTAAAGTTAAACGAACGAACATAAACACAGGAAATTAACATAAACAATCATATATTTACTCGAGTAAATTAGTAAACTTGGAACATGCAAAGATTCATCAAAACTAGCATCATAGTCGTAGCTTGTGGCAACAAAGGAACCACGTCAAAAATACGTGGTTGCATCGTAATACGAGAAAAAAAACAGGAAAAAAGAATAAGATGTTAATTGTTGGTATCAAAACTACGGCATGATCAATGTAGAAAGACAACTTATTAATACTCTGCGGGCGTCGGTTCACCGAATTTTGCAGGATTTGGTTTATAAAATTCAAACTAGTACACGCATGTTTTTTTAGGTCGGTTTAAATGGATAAAAAAACCGGTTTAGAGACCGGTTTTACTTCACTTTGGATTGAGAATATATAAAAACATTTTTTTAATGCCGTAGGTCGGTCTCCAAAGTTAAGTAAAACCGGTCTCTAAACGGTATAATTGGACGGTAAAACCGGTTTTACAAAACTAACATGCCAATAATTGAATTGAGAATATATAATAAGTTAATTTGTAACCATTTTTTTAATCTCATAATATATGGCTACACTACATGCCAATAATTGAATTGAGAATATATAAAAACAACGGTATAAGACAAAACTAACTTATTATTTCATGAACAACAAAGATATATTTATAAAAAAAAGTCTCAAAGATTGAGATACAAAGTTCTTACAAATTAATATCTCTAAATATAAACCAACATAATAACTATCTAAACCTTTTGAGATTGAATACACTTAACCAATTGAAAATTAAACTAAAGACTAAAAATAGAACACCAGTGAGAACTTTGAAGATTTGTTTTCCAGCATTATTATAATGAATATAAAATAATCAACGCCTACTCATTGCAACCTTATATTACTACTACTAATAAGAATACTAATAATGATGATAAAGACAATGTCACAATAATTCTTACTTTTACTCAAATTTATTTATCCTTTGTAGAACCAAAAACAATGATTTCTTTCGACATCACTTGGCCATCAAAATTCAGTCCTTTAGTTTGAAGCCATAAAACCACATTCATTACTACTTCATGCTTGAACTTGAAGAATATTACATCAAGACCTAACATTTTAATCCTTCAACCGAAACTTTTGCAATTGTATGACTTGACAGCGTTCTCCCAATTAGTATGTAAAGCCCAAAATAGGTACCTATGCAACCTTCTCTCACTCGCTGACCAGCAAAGTTACGTTAGTGGTTGGGTCCGCAGTGACATCCATATAGGGCAGTATGCGAGTCCCAAGGCACGCTTCATAAGGGAGTAAACCCTCCTCCATTGTTTTCGAAAACTCCCGCAATGAGGCTTATAAATTGGAGGTATTAACACCAAAAGATTAACATAAATTAAGTGTAGAAAAGTACTAAATTTTAATTTATAACGCTCACTGCTATAGTTGATAAAATGTTCCCAACAAATACCCACAGCTAAACTTCCATAATCTATAATAATTAATACAGTTTACAACCCGTTACTGAAGTTCCTCCATAACAAATGTTGAAAGGTACGCCTAAAATTCCAACAAGTTCTTGTCAATATCAAACAAAATTTTATATCATAAAATATATACCTGCAAAAAAAGGTGACCTTTTATGTGACGAACAATAACAATCATTCACACGAAGAAAGAAAATAAATAACCACATATTTAGACATACTCTTATTAATATGGTCTTCGTCAATGTTCCAAGCAACTATTACTCATATCTAAAGCAACAAGTTTTCAGTGAATAGGTTAGAAGATATATACTTGTTAAAGGGAAATAAGTGCACTAATTACCAATGTAAGATTTTTTTTATCAAATATACTTATACCATGAAATATAAGAAAAAAGACTCATATATTCAAGAAAATACAAAAAAAGATAGATGCTTAAAATTTAAAAAAGTAATCAAATAAGTACGCATACCTGATCATCAATATCATGTACTATATGCCACATACTAACAACTTCATTTAATTTTTCATGTGTAAAAGCCTTCGTACTCGTCCAAGGATTCTAATATAGAAAAAATCTATACTTAAATTAATGATTTTATTGTATCATAACATTAAAAAAATCAGTAAATAACAATACTTAATTTAGCAGCGAATTCATACATGTACTTCATTACAAAATCATATAAAAACTTCATCGTGTAATATCCGCATTCCCAACCAACATTTTGTTTATTACACTGCTTGTTAATGGAACAAATAAATAAATAAATATAGCACTTATTTATGTCAATGTGATTGTATATAATACCAATTTACCTTAAGCAGACTCTATTTCACGTCACAACCAAGCACCCTAAAAATTACACACGGTTAGTGAAAACTCTGACTTAATATTTAATAATTCATAGAAAATACTTACTCGATCAAACAGTCTGTAAATTTGTATCGTTTCTCTGGTTTTGCACCGGTTTTGTTGAGAGAATCGAAAATATATACCTTTTTTTTGTATGACGTACAAAACCCATTGCTGACTGATAATTGTAAAAATAATTAATAATTACATTGCTAATGCTATATTCATATAAAAACATTAATACCTTTGAAAATATGCACCGATAAAAAACTCAATATTAGCGTACTTTTTGTCAATTAGGACATTCCTCAAATAACTTAACACTCATCTATGCTCCTTGATATATACATCACAAATAGTATTAGGCATCAAGAAAAACATTCTCTCCTTAGCGAACGAGTTCAAATTTTGGTAAAGCGCCCTAAAACCATTAGAATATGTATTAAAATATTTATTAGTAATACATCAAGAAAACTAAGTAAACCGTGAAAATATATATTAAAACTTACCACTTGAACAAAGTTATGACTCCAATATCTATTCAGTTATTTGTCCACAGGTCATACATATCACGTGGGTCAACAATGATATTAACCTCTACATCTCTTTTGCCAAAAATATCGATTTGAGGATCAACTAATATTGTATAAGGCGAAGTTGGATCACCTCGGAGCATCCATTTTTTATAACCTTGATGTATAGACCGCCCTCTTTTTGCCAAAGTATGACGCAACTCTAACAACTTACAGAACATATATTTTCTCCTTTATCTCTTTTTCATTTTCATCACTTTTTTTCTTCTCTTCTTCATCTTTTTCTTTCTCTTCTTCATTTATTCTTTCCTCCTCCTTTTGTTTTTTTTCTTCCTTGTCCTATGCAACAAAAAATATTACATGTTCAGCAATAATCACAAAATCAGCCATAACAACAAAGTTTAAGCAACAGAAAAGTAATAGGGGTGTGTTTTTGGAAGCAATCTTCGATGTCCCATGTATATCGTTTTTTGCAATTTTCTAACCAAATCAAGTGGGTTTCATCTTCACAATCAAGACATGCCTTTTTACCTTTAGTACTATATCCAGACAAATTTCCATATGTTGAAAAATCACTCATGGTGCAAAAAATCATGGCTGTAGTTGGAAATATTCTTTATTATAGGCACCATACACTTCCTCGCCTGTGTTCCATAGTCGGTTGAGGTCATAAATCAATGGATCCAAATACACATCAATGTCATTTCCTAGTTATTTCAGATCTTAAGTTAACAATGACATAATGATATGTTGACAAGAGCTAATTATGGAATGATTGTGAATTGATTTATTCAATCCTCTCTACCTATTTCTTGATGTACATTTCGTAGATAGAGGCTAGCCATTTAAGGATTTTATAATTTCCTTTTTGTAAGCTTCATACTTTTGTATATATTCTTGTAATCAGTTCATGAAATATATACAAAAAAGTTCCTGCATCTTGAACCTGTTCTTGATGGTATCAGAGCAGGACCTTACGTAAACACCAAAAATACCTTTAATCGAATCGAATCGAGTCTGTTTCATGGCCGAAAAAGATCCTCGTGTCATTGTCCATAACGTACGGGATGCTCCATTCCCCAACGGAATCATCCTTGATTCGAATTACCCACTGTGATCACAATTAATGGAGATGCGCATTGGAGCAAGTAATAAATCTGGATTTCTTACTGGAAAGAGTTAGAAACCCACGGATGAAAAACTACTAGAAAGCTGGCTAATCGATAACAATCGTGTCAAGAGTTGGCTTATCGATTCGATGAGCTCCTTCTTGATTCAACGGTTCATTCGTCTCCAGTCAGCGAAAGAAATTTACGCAAAAACTTTCTACGATGGATCTAATGAAACTCAACTTTTCGAGCTAAACCGAAGGTCATTCACTACTCGCCAAAACGGTAGACCTTTGCCCTCCTATTACAATGAACTGGTCAATATATTTAAAGAAATCGACACTCACATTACAACTCAGGAAGAAAGTGTTGCACAAATCGTATCAGGTCATAAAATCCTAGCCCGCCTTCGTGTTCACATTTTTCTTGCTGGGCTCGATCCCGAATTCAATCATGTCAGAAGTGAAATCTTGCGAAAAGATCCTCCTCTCGACCTTGAATCATGCTATGCCTATGTTCAAGGATCAAAACCAAAGAAATACAATGGAAGAATCAAAAGTTGAAGCTAATGGAATGGTACACTTAGCTACCAGGAACCGGTTTCAGAAAGGAAAGAATTCAAGTAACAAAGGAAGCTTTTTTACGTGTACCCACTGTGGAGAAGAAGGACACTCAAAGTAGCGATGCTATGAGATCATCGGGTATCCGGAATGGTGGGATTTTTCAAAGAAGCCCCGGAAAAAAATAGGCCAAGCACTAGTTGTTACCTCAACAAAAGACGAACTAGCGGCCCCGATTGCTGCGCATACTGAGCATGTAAACGAATCTGGTATGTCTAAATCTAATTCTACTTTTGATGGTAGCTGGATCATTGACACAGGAGCTACTAATCATATGACAAATGATCCATGTAAGCTTGTATCCATGTGCTCTCCAAAACAATCCAAAATTCTCACGGCAAACGGAGGAATTACACATGTGACTGGTGAAGGACCAATACAAGTATCTGGATCTATGATGTAACACCGTGATTTTTAAAATTTCACCATTTATAAAAAAATTTAAATTAACAGCAAATACATGCAGCGGAAGTCTTAGATGGAAATTAGTTATTTTCGCCATAGAGGCGATTACAGATCCTTCATCATTTAAACCACGGGGTTACGACCGCAGTCATTCAAAAATCAGTACAAGTTTAATGTTATGAGCATATTACATAACCAAACTGTTCGTTGATACCAAAATATAAATCA
>JAUEJL010116766.1:0-12118 GCA_032274825.1 Drosophyllum lusitanicum | reverse complement strand
TCTGGTGTTGCACTGCTCTCCGTGGATACGATACCCATTACTTGCCTCTACTGTGCTACTGCATGATTAGGTATACTGTGCTACTTAACATAATCTTAAATAGAACGTTATCATAAAAAAGTATCGTTAAATATACATGTATTCGGGTTTTGAAAATCTCATAAAATAGTCACTTGATTGTCCGTACAATTAAAACCTTAATAGTCAGGATAACCATATAATTAATAGTAATCATCGTCTTTGACTAATTGATCTGAATACACGAAAATTCTAAAATCACCTCTCATGTTAAAGATTTTATTATAAGTCCTTCAAGTGCTTAAACGGTCTAAAATAGATTGTTTTTAAAAAGTAATTGATTTAAAGTACTTTTATTCTACAAATAAAGATTCTAGAAAAATAATGATATTCAAAATATTTAGTAAAAGCTAACTTGCCTAATGTATATCTTGTAGTATCAATTTAAAATTAATATACATAAAGTTTATTAAATAATATTAGCTATTCATTTAAAAGATAAGTTTAATGACTCAATATTAACTATTTACTTTATTAAAAATAGAATTCTAATTTTGATCAATGTTAGTTTGAATTGAAATAACTAAAGCATTTAATTTTGACCTTACATAAGAGTTTCTATATCTTAAAACAATCTCAAAGTATGTTAATATTTTATAAGTGGGGTGTCCGTGCAACACGACGACGATTATAAAGTGACGATAGTATCGTTGGTTGTTGATCATTGATGGTGAGTTACAGAGACACTCCTTTGATTAAAATATTTTTACATGGATATGCAGTAATAATCTCTCTTAAAATTTAGACTATAAACTTTTTAATTGAGAATTTTTAACTTAAAAAGATTCTGCCAACCGCACTCTTATAAGTCAATGTTTGTTGATGTCTAAGAAAAAAATTGAACAAATGTTTTAAATAAAGGCCTATCAAGAAATTTATAAAATTAAAAGTTATTTAAATAATAATATTATCTAATTTAGCATGATGTTATGATGATTAATGTAATTGTAAGTTGAAAAATTACCATAACAACATCCCGTTTATAGTAATTACATCTTAAAAATAATTTAGTATGATATGAGCTTATTGTGAACCATCCAATGCGTTTAAATTGAAATAATGTATCTCGTAGATACAGAAAACATTGAAGGATTTATCTTAGGGTTGCACCGGAATATAATGAAATATGCTTATTTTAATATTTTGTGTAATGATCTATTCTTTGTTAAGGTAAATATAATAAACTATCATTTTATTTCAATTATTGTAACGTAACCTTCTATTGAAGGTTACTCGGTCATTTTAATTTTTAATTTTTTATTATTTTATTACTATCTATTATTATTATTATTATTATTACACATGCAAAAAATGAATACATGATGTATCTGGGCAAACACCACTACCCCACCTGCTTCCCTTTCAAACACCCCAACTCCTTCACCTTCAACCACCGATCGCCACCACCTATGGCGAGAACAAGATCAGAAACAGAAGAACATATCAAAATCAGATGAAAACCCCTAAAACCCAATTCTGTGTGTATTGGATGAATCCATAAACACATCAAAAATCAAGATGAAAATAACATAATCAAACACACAAATCAACACCCAAATGTTCTTCAAATGATAAAGAACAATTGAAAAACACAATCAAACATACAAATCGAACCGAAACTCAGATCTGAATATGTGGAACACAAATTGAAATCAAGATCATAAATCGAAACCTTTGAAACTTATATCTTGAACCTATAATAACCTTGGAAAATATGAAACTCAAATCTTAAACGAAACTCAAATCTAAAATTTGGAACACAAATCGAAATCAAGCTCATAAATCGAAACCTTTGAAACTCAGATCTTGAACACATAATCGAACTCAAAAACCTTCGAAAATCTGAAACTCAAATCTTGAATGAAACTCGGTTCTAAAAATTTGGAACACAAACTGAAATCAAGATCATAAATCGAACTCAAACGTAAATAATAAAACTCAAACCTTTGAAACTCATATCTTGAACCCGTAATCAAACTCAAAAACCTTCGAAAATCTGAAACTCATATCTTGAACCCATAATCAAACTCAAAAACCTTCGAAAATCTGAAACTCAGATCTTGAACCTTTGAAACTCGGATCTTGAAACCTTCGAAAATCTAGAACTTGTATAATAAAAACCTTTGAAACTCATATCTTGAAACCTACGAAACCAAAAACCTTCAAAGTAGGTGGTGGTTATGGGAGGAATTCGTGACCGGTAGTGGCGATGGTTATGGTGGAAGTCGTGGTTGAAGACGAAGGAGGCGGTGGCGGTGTTGTTGGTTGAAGATGAAGTCGTGGTGGTGGTTCATACAAAGGAGATGGTGTTAGTGGTTGAAGAGAGCATCGAACAAAAGAGAATTTGAGAGGGAGAGATATTGAGAAACCTAAAAATGGGTTTTATTGAAGTGGTTTTGATTTTAGGGTTTTATTTATGGTTGAATCTAAGGGGTAAAGGTAAATGAAATCTTATTGTTTGGAAATGATGAATTCATTGTTGTTTTTGGAAGATGATGATGAAGATGAGTTCATTAGGAGAAAGAAGATGAATAATAATAATAATAATAATAATAATAATAATAATAATAATAATAATAATAATAAATTAATAATAATATATAAAAAAGAAGATAAAATATTTTAAAAATCAATGTGACCTACTAACTTGATATTGCATATCACATTACACTAATTAAAAATTTTGGATATTTTATTGTATTTATCTCAACAAAATATAGTTCGTTATACAGAATATTAAAATGGACATACTTCATTACATTTTGATGAAACCCTTTTATCTTACTAGGTTCTTTTCATTAATTAATTGACAATGTTTTTCTATCTTATTTTGTGCTATTACTTTGGTTTAACAATTTTTTTTTATTAATTGTTTGAGTTAAACATTTAGCTTAAGATCATAGTCTAACATTTTAACTATTTGGATCAATTCGATCAATAACCATTCCACTTCTTCATTTCACAATACCTAACCTTATTATTGTTATTTTCTTAGTAGAAATTCAAATATAACTAACATAACATAATGTTTGTTTAGAGGATAATATTTTGTTTCTTAAAACCTGATTTAACTCCTTGACGAGTATTCATGTGAAATTTTATTTCAAAACATGTTGTTGGGATATGACTTGAAATGGCTTGGAAGATATTTGAAACTGAAAAAACAAGATGTTCAGCATGCAGCAGGTGTGCTCGGCGTGCAGTTGGGGTGCTTGGCATGGAGCCTCCGATGGTGCTCGGCGTGGGCCTGTGCTCCACGACGTGGAGCACTCAGCTTTTAGCCCAAGATTGTTTTGGTCATTGTGCGGCGGCAGTATAATTAATTAATTATTTCCTAATTAGAAATTAGGGTTTCTTGTTTGGTTATAAATATCAAGCCTAGGGTTCAATCATATGTGCACATCTAACGCTCTGAGTTAATAAAGGAGTCTTTGTTCCCTAACACATATTTTACGGAGTTGAATTCTTAAGAAACCAGGTTTAGAGTGAATCTTTTAACAACGCTTTTACCCAACTCTTAAGAATATTTGCAATTGTTTGAGTGAAATATAAAGTTAGTGAAGAAAGCGTGGATGATAAGCAATTGAATATGAGGGTAGAAGAAACAAGGTAAGAAGCAGTTTACATTGTAAATATCTAAAATTTATTTTTCTACAACGTACGTGCTTATTACATATTTAGTGAAGCTTTATGCAAAGTAGTTATGTAAGTTTTCCTAACCGACCGATTTCTCTCTAGGGAGAGCTCCCAACAATGAAACCCATTTTCCAATAATGCATAGCTTCTACTGTCTTGTCTTTACGTCGCTATATTTTCCTTAATTACTTGCTTTAGAATCAAACCATCTTGTAAAACATCAAGTCCTTGAGATAGTAACTCAACTGTTTCACTTGCTACAAAGAACGCCCATGGAATGTAACACACACACATGAATTTTTCAACTCAAACCAAGTTTAACTTCATTTCCAGCTTTATCCAAGTATCAACGCTAGCTACACCGCATGTATGAACGCATGACCATTATTATACTATAAAATATAAACACAAATTCAAGTTAAAGTTCAACATCAACATCCATATGACAAACAACATGAAATTACAATACAACAGTCCCAGCAATATGATACACCCCGTGTAAAAATCAAGTACTACACAAGGGTCGAAAACCTTAAGACACCACGAGTATGACTCACCCAGCAAATGAACCTCACTTGACTACCTTTCGGAAATGTCTCCTTAGATTAAAGATGTTAAAAAGAGGAGCATCATATCATCATCCTTTACTACCTTTTGACAGCATCTCCTTAGATAAAACGAGTAGCATCACCTCGTCATCCATGACAAACGTAAGAACTTTGTAACTTTTCCTTCTAATATCTTGCTAGAAGGTTTTATTTTATATATATTTTTTGGGAGGTGACGGCCATGCAGAAGCTTCTATCTAGCGTATCCTTTTTGCTGTTCAAAAAAAAATCCATGACAAACACACAACATCGTGCATCATAATCACCTACCCATGAAGGACATCAACATCCATCTGTTGATCCTCCTCAGGGCACCTTGGCAGCTCCGTACAACCCGAACAAAGATACTCCAAAGAAAAGGTTTCTTCATATTCACTGTCATGTAGACAACGACCACATTTAGCACACCGTGGTATGCAAATTACGCAAGCCCGACATAGATCGGCACCATATTGGGCTTTCACTTGACAACTTTCAGCAGGACAGTCATAGACAAGCCTCACATTCTGACATCTTGGGCATATACCAACATCTATATCACAGTGGTCATCATCAGATGGAAGATGTAGGTTTCCCCTGTCATAATAATGTGGAGCGTAATCATTCTGCTGCATATTACCATCACCACCGAGCAAAGACTTCAACTCTATGAACTGCACATGTGTTATGCCGTAGAACCCACCACACCTTATATGTTTGATACCTGAACCACTTTTACTTGACTTGAAAGCCTTCAGGTTATTCAAGATACCCTCGCTACTCAGTCTTGTGCATCCAGGAATAGACAACTACATGAAAAATAATACATAAGTGGTCAATATTTATTTATTTTCTTTTAAAAAAAAGTATTAACTATATCTATTGATAGAACACAGCTAGTTTGCAAGGATATTACATGGCATTAATAGAAGCTCGTTATTAAAAAGAAAGGACTGCTTAATCTTCTAACCACGTTAACTTATTAGTATTTATGTGTAGAAGTGTCGCGTACAACATTTCCTTCAAAGTGCTTACCATGCAAAATTCATCTAAAATTTTACTGCAAAATACTTAATAGCATAATTTCTGTCTGGGTAAATATGGTTTAATCCCTAAACTTCACATTTCAAAACGGTTTAAGTTTAACCCTTACAATTTTTTAATGAACATTTAACCCTCAAAGTTGTCGCAACTGAGTGTTTTAGCCACTTCAGTTCTGATAACACATTTTAAACCTCAAACTTGTTCGGTAAAATACGATTTGATCCTCAAACTTTATACTTAAGTTAGTTTTAACCCTTGAACTTTTTTAATGAATGTTTTAATTCCAATAAGTTTGAGGATTAAACTGTATATTACCCAACAAGTCTTTAAAACATGTTATATACGAAGTCAAAGTGGCTAAAGGCCTAAAACACACAGTTGTAGCAAGTCTGATGGTTAAACTATTTATTAAAAAAGTTTAGAGGTTAAACCGTTTTGAAATGTAAAGTTTAGAGATTAAACCATATTTTACACTTTCGGTTATTTAAGTTACAATGGTACCATACATGCCAAAGAATGTCTCACTATAGCTTGCTCAAATGTGAGCACAATCATGAACTACTGTTTATAATTGTTTATTCCCATGCAAGTTATTTCATTTTTAGGTGTCATCTGGAGAGCTTACTGTACTAAAACACTCATATGCTTAGTTTTGTTTCCGCTTCCCTGATTCGCTTCTGAATCAAATCTGGGAAAACTTTGTCAATGGAAAACATAATACAATAGTCTTGAAATTTCTTATTCAACATGGTATGCGTCATTATAAGCCTTATTTTAAGCAACAAGGTATTCTAATTTTCTAGCACTGAAATAATATAAGAGGAAAAACTCCATGCTACACGAAGAGAGAAAACCTGTTAAATCAGAAAATTTGTTTGACAGTGCTATGCTTTTAGTTTGATTATATCAAACTCGGATTTTCTAGAACAAGCCAATATTGTAGGTAACTAACTAATGCTAACACTTCCAAATCATCATTAGTCATTATTTAAAGAGTTAATTACATTTTTGGTCCTTGAGGTTTGGTAGTTTTTACAGTTTTGGTCCCTAACCTCTAAATTTTACAGTTTTGGTCCCTAAGTTTTAAATTTTACGGTTTTGGTCCTTGCTCAAACTAAAATGACCAAAATGCCTCTGACATCATTCTATTCATTTCCTCAATTTGAGTTCATTTTAAGTTGTTTGTGGAATTATGGAAAATTAAAAAAATAATTTAATCTCTCTCTCCTCTCTCATGTATTTAATATTCATAAGCCTCTCTCTCTCTCACTCTCCTTCCCTTGTCTCGGTCACTCTCACTCCAACTTCACCGCCACCATCACCCACCACCGCCATCGGATGCACCAACGACCATGCCTTATTGCCGTCGGCCACATTGTCGACAACGTCGTCTGCCACTCCGTAGACCACGCCACCGTTTGCCACTCCGTCGCCCATACCACTGTATCTATCTCCACCATCGACGTCGTCTCCCCCACCGGTTTGTCTCATATTCAAACCCTTGTCTCTTTTTCTCTCTCATCTCTTCCTTCAGATCTATTGTTAGGGTTTTTTATTTCGAGTTTTTATTTTAATTTAAGAGGGCAAGTATTCTTGTTTGTGAGAGGATTTTTGTTTGTCTAGTGTGTAGGGTACCAGTTTTGTTCTTCGCAAAATTATGGTTTTGTGATTTGTGTTCCACCATCCGATGAATCAAGTTTGTGTCTATCAAATCAAGGGTTTTTGTTCATCTAGATGAGTTCCAAATCGATTTGGTGTTTGGGATTTTGATTTACTGGTTTGTGTTTGTTGAATAGAGTACGCGTATGTGTGTGTGACTGTGTTCAATCTGGCAGGTGGTGAGGGAATGGAGTGTGGGGTTAGTGGTGGTGTTGGAGGTGATGATGGTGGGGCGGTGGTGTTGGAGGTGAGGCGGTGATGGCAGAGGGGCAGTGTATAGCGGAGAGAGAGAGAGTGAGATAAGAGAGAGTGAAAGAGAGATTTAAAGGCTGACATTTTTTTATTTAAGAAAACAATTTAAAAATTAATTAAAAATTAAGAAAAAGAATAAAAAAGGGCAGGGACAAATTGGTCATTTTAGTTTAAGTAGGGACCAACACCGCAAGAGGTTTGGTCATTTTGGGACCAAAACCATAAAATCTAAAAGTTAGGGACCAAAATTGTAAATACTACCAAACCACATGGACAAAAAATGTAATTTAACTCTTATTTAAATCAAAAATCAATAACACAACGTTGAGTACTTAAGTTTGTCCTACTTATTTGAATCTAACTTTTAATCTGATAGACATTTTTGAAGAAAGAGAGATGCTTGCAACACCCTATTTCAACTCGATGGTGTTCCCTCCAATTAGTACAATGCATTATTTGAGCAAACGTCAGGAAGAACCTATACGATGTCAGGAAACTCAGCAGACAGATATTACCAAAACCTATCCATTATGTTAATAGAAAATTGGAACAGGATTGCTGATTTCCCAATAACTGATGCAAAGGACTTTAAGAAAAAAGGAATTCAAACTCTAATGGATGCTGAAAGAACATATGCAGCAGCTAAAAATTAAAATGAATGAAAAACTGCTCACCTTGGTCAATTTTGGATTAGCCTCCAACACAAGCCTCAGACCATCATCAGTGATCCTTGGACATTTTATAAGGGTCAAACACAAAAGATTGCCTTCTGCCCTGCTAGTTAATCGCACAAGAATATCATCGGTAATCCTCTCACTCAATGGCTGATCAATGCAAATACTCCGCCACAAAAGTGAATCATTGCGAATGGTAGTACACAATGATCTACAAACACACTCCGCTAAGAGAAGATCTCTTGTTCCCAGATAACTAAGTGCAAGAACAAATGCCTCGTGAGGATCTCCTCCAACGGCCTTAAATGAATGATCAGAACCATCTACAATATTCTCATTCTTTGAGGCAAGAGTGCTTGTACTTCCATGATCAAAACTCATTATGTCATGCACACAGTTGATGGGATGACTCACAGAGTCAACCTCTACATCTCTGAACTGACATCCTGTCATGCATTTGTGAACGCTACAACCTGCATCACCCTTATCATCAGGTTCCTCGTTATTTGGAAAAGACCGAAACCTCATAGCTCTATTCCAAATCAGATTGAGCCCTGCAAACAATCCATAGTCCTCGTTTGTATTCACAATGTTGTTCCTTACATATGCCCCATAGTCCACTTCCAAATCCGCAAGCCACCCGGTGATGGCAGTAAAAGTGGTACTAATATCAATATCCATCCCAAACGGATCTGATGGCAATAAGTCAATTATGTCAGCGGACATGGGATCTGGTGGCCCACCTTTATCGAATTTCTCCCTTCCGTAACCAAAACGATCATGTATTTCTCCGTTAGCACGCCTAGGCCTAGCACAGCCCTCTCCCCCTTTCTCTGTCATGTCTTCCATAACATACCCATTCACAATCCTCAAGGGTGAAACCAGATTGTCCTCAGATGTATGGGCAGGTAAAATTGGCCGCTGAGAGTAGTTCAGAGCCATTTTCTATACAACTAAAAGATATAAATGATACCCCCGGAAATAAAGGAGCGAAAAGATCCCCCAAGGAAACCCTAGATTCGGCTAAACCACCAAATCAAAAACAAAAAAGAAATATTTCGTGGTCTTTTTTCTTCCGTTCTTTTCAGTTATTTTTTTCCCCCGAATGATAACCTACACCTAGAAGAAACGGGCAAAACTTAGACAAGAAAACCCTCAATTTTGGGGGCAAACTAAAATAACGCACCAAAAAATATCACAGAGTTTCTTGTATGGAACCAAGACGGCAAGACCTATACAAAATACGAATATATATCAACGGGATGAAAACCCGGAAACGGTAAACCAATATACAGATATAGAATCAATGAATAATGATGCCCTAAATCCAACTAGCCAAAGAAACGAATATAAAAGAATCAAGATGTGGAAGGATATGACCTGGTTAAGATCAGAAAACCTAGATTTCGCTCACAACAAACGCAATCGATATAATTTGAGGAAACACCCAACAGGATGTTGTCGTGAATCGTCTGTCCAGATAATCAAAACGCCGTGAACGTCGGTCAATCGTCGTGAATTTATAACACAAACGTAACCTGATAGTAAGATAGATAAAACAAGAACCGAACGCAAATTCGATCCGAGTCGAACGAATCTATCGATTAATTTTAGAAGGGGGATATGGAGTTTGAGAGAGAGAGAGGGTTATCTCCAGAGAGAGAGAGAGTTTGGGGGGAATATGGAAAAATGTAATATTGTAATTGCTTACAGCTATAAGAGGGTTAACCGACACGTGTCTGGTTGATATACTTTTAATGCAGTCTTATGTGGCTTGAGATGAAATTCGGGGCCTGGTCTTTTCTTTAACTGTTTGTGATGGGTTGTACCGGTGACCGGTTAAATTGGAAAGTGGTCAAAGTCAAAATATGCTTTTACTAAATATTAATATATGTTGATTGATGGTTGAAAACTTGCTTCCGAAGGAAGAAATTTCAATAGCAAGTTTTAGGGTGTTTGATGTGAAATATGTAATTAAAAAACAAAAACATATCAGCTGAGAAAAAAAACGATATAATTAAAGCATGATCATTCGCTTATATATGTATCTTTATATATAGTATACTTGAAAGCATTGATCAAAACATGGTTACTTAAATCACTTACACTGGTCTCGTTATACACCCCCTTGTATAGTCATTTTCCTTGGTTAACTTGTCGTCATCCATTAGAGATGGCTTGTCATTTTGGTGAGTCACAAGCTCCTACATTGTCGTTTATTTTTTTTACTTTTTAAATTTTTTTCGATTAATCAGATTAGTCTAAATTAATATTGTGGGTTGAGCAATGGTAATGATGACGATATGGAGGTTATTCATGCAGTCGTGCCTATGGCTGTTTAGTCATGGGATAGTCATATGCTGGAAAAGTTGATATAGCAGTTAGTCATGCATGTCATGACTATGAGTGGTCTTAGTATTACATGTTTCCCGTGGTTGCTTGAAGTATCTTAATTAATATACGAGAGGTTTTATATCATTCTGTAGAGTCTTCTTACTTATATTCATACTTGTAAGATTAACAGGTGCATATGCGAAAACAAAGAGAGGCTGAATAGTGCTAGCCACTCCTAATTAGCCTAAAATTCTTTTATTTTATAAGTTCAAGTCCAGTCACTTTCCAGGCCTCTCCCCAATTAAAATTAAAAGGCCAGTATAACACTAGCAAAAATGATGAAGGCTGAAGCGGCATTCTGCATGCGTTTGAGGGTCTTATTTTATTATTTCTTCTAAAGACGTGTTTTATGATATTTTAATCCGTTGCCAATATGTTCATTGATATTTAATTAGCTGTTTTGTGATTGCTTTTGCATCGTTTTTAATTGAATGTAAATGTTGTTTTTAAGTTTATCAACACAGAAAAAGGAGACTTCAAACCATCAAGTAATTTAATTAGAAAATTTAACACGATTGTTCATACGGGTTTGCGGTTTATATAGGAGTAATATATTCCACTATTTGAGTTTATAAATAGGAACTATAAAAATTATTATAATAAAGAATTCTATCTTTTTTGGAAATGTGAATCATGTTCATTGAGTTTGTGTAACATCCTCAGAATGGGCCTAGTCGTGTTCGAATCTGGTACGTCGAAATCTCGAGTTTAAATATTGAATGAAAGAATTTTATTTAATTAATTAAGTTGAAATTAGAAGAAAATAATAAAGAAAAGATATTATAAAAATATTAATAGAAACAGATAAGAATAATAAAATATTAAACGGTTTAAATAAATGAATCCAAAAAATATCTCCGTTAGTTAAAACGGGTAATCGTGTGTTGAGTTTTATGTTGAAAAGGGGAACAAGATACCCACTTGTGGATATTATCAATCCACAAGTCGGTCTAGTAATTTTGATACACAGCCCCACACACACTCTCATACGTACATACACATACACAAGCTCATTTCTTTGTTCTTGAACATTTTGAAGGAGAAGAAAAGAAATTCAAGTGAAAGATCATCTAAGCATCAATCTTTGCTGTAAATTCAACGCCCGATCTATTCCTAAGCTTCATCTTCATCATCTCCACCTTGTTAGTAAGTTACCTCTTCTTGTTCTTGAGTTTTGACTTTTAGGTCAAATGGGTCAAAAACCCAAACTGACCTCAACAATTGATTCCAGTCTGTTCCTGCACCATTTCTAAGTGATAAACAATCAGATTCTTGAATTAAAATAGTGTTTTTAGTTGAATTTGGATAAAAAAACTCAAATGGGTCAAAAATGGTGATTTTGATCCCAATCCTTGAGTTGGATGTTAAAGTAGGTTATAATTGTTGTTTCTAGCTTAGTTAGATGGTATATTTCATACGTGAACCCTGGAAGTTTGTTTGGAACCGATTGGTTAAGAATTGGGATTGAAATGGCCAAAACAGAGGCTGGAAAATCGCACTGGTCTGTGCAGACACGCTTATGGGCGCAAGGACTAACCCTTGCGGCCGCAAGGGATTATGCTTACGGGCACAAGGCCCTCCCTTGTGGGCGCAAGCACCCTTCTGCCTTGTGGGCGCAAGCACCCTTCTGCCTTGTGGGCGCAAGCAATACTGCTTGTTGTAACACCCGCAAACCTAGGCTAGTCGATTAGCGGGTTAGCGGTATGTATTTAATTGCAATAATTTAATTATGTGATTAATTAAATGGTTTGGTTTAATTAATTAATTGAAAAATATAAATGTGTAAAATAAATA
>JAUEJL010116755.1:0-12119 GCA_032274825.1 Drosophyllum lusitanicum | reverse complement strand
AGGGGTGCCCTTATGGGCGCAAGGGCCTGCATCATGCTCAATAACTGTAGTTTCTGTTTTCTACATAGCGTCACCGTCAACACCCCCAAATACGAAAATCAAGTCTGGAAATCGACTTGTAGCTATTTTAAAGCATTTATAAGCTCAAATAACATGTATAAACATCAAGTACAACACATTAGGATCATTTAAACATCAAATCTTATCAAAATCAAAACCCATCATCTTCCTCATCCACCATTAATGGAGTCTTAAGCTAAATGGAACATCAAATTTGTAACAGCCGTAAACCCGGGCTATTCGTTAGCGGTTAGCGGTGAGTGATTATGTGTGTTATGTATTTAAACTATGTGATTAAATAAGTATTTATATTGCACGAATTTTTGAAATAGACGAATTTGTTTTTGAACGAGGGTTGTAGAAAAAACCTCGTAGGATGTTAACTAATAATGGATGACTGCTTAATTTGATTAACTGTATGCTAGAAAGCAGTAAGACACACTAGTGATTATAATTATCCTAATTTAGTGCCACCACATACTTGGATTAAATTAATGAAACTGTAATTCTGTGTATGCATGAATGGATTTACATGAGTTAGTAGCCACCTCATGCTTGGTTCAATTGATGATATATGTGTACACGTGTACTGTGTATGAATATATGGATATACTTGATTTGATAAGTCACCTCCTCATTCTTGTATGTGTAAAGTATGCGTTTCTTTGAAGTGAAGAAAACTAAGAACTAGAGAAGTTAACTTGAAACTTGATGTTTTGGTTTGGTGATTGTTATTGCAAATTTAAGGTTAGTCATGTTTATGCTATGGTTTTTGTTAGTTTGTCACATTCATGTGCTGAGATTTAATCTTATAAAGCTTGAACTCCATTGATGAAGTGATGGAATTTTTGACGAAAACATGACATGTGGGTTTTGTTGATTTTGGAGTTTTAATTGGTTTAGATGTGTTCTTAATGATTTATGGAGTTTGTATATATTTTAGTAGTGATTTTAGTTGAATTCAGATTCTGGTTATGTGTTAAAAGTGTGGTAAGCCGGCTGGAACTAGAACAGGGAAGAAGAAGATAATGAACCGGAAATTCGGCTTCGCGCCGCGACAGGTCTGCTGGTCACGACGCGACCCATGTTGGTCCGACTTAGGCCATTCGGCTTTTTTGTCGTCCGACTTTGATGGTCCGACCTTTACCATCCGACTTTAGTGGTTCGACTTATTTTGTCCGACTTGGAACATGTGGTCCAACTTTGGGGTTGGTGCACTTTATGGTGGTCAAACTTACTCGTTGTGACGCGACCGGTGCTTTTCAGCATTGAAGCTTTTGTTTGGAATTTGTTCATGTTGCATGTGTTATGTTATTTCATATATGAATCTAACATGTTGGTTATGGTTGTGTTTGATATAAATATATGTGAATATATATTTATGAATGAGAGACTGATTCCGGTGTTGTTGTATTATCAAGAACTGCGAAGACGCGTTGATATTAGACAACTGAGCGGTGTAATTGAGAACAGAGGTGAGTGGATGTAAACTTACGGATTGTAAGGTTTATTATTGATATGATTGATGTGATGCATGTGATTGATGATAGATAGACTATTTAGTCTGATTGTTGATTGTATAACTGCTTGTGTGTTATTTGGCCTATACGTGCTCGTGAGATGATAACAAGTATCATGATATGATGGAAGTCAGCTATGCGTGGAATTAGGCTGGGCCCGTTTGCTATTGGTTGAGCAGTTGTAGCATGCGTTGTATCGGAAGGGATTTAACTATGCCAATTGGCAGAGGGCTATCGGTAAACCTTTGCCTTGGCCCGCAAATGGTCGAAAGGTTCTGTGCCAAACCGCCGGTCTTCTGGATTTATGTGATTACATGCTTTTGTATTGATTTTTGTCGATTGCTGATTGTGTTTGTAGCTTCCATCCACTTAGCTTTGTGCTAATTCCTTACTGTTAACCCGGTTTTGCAGGTTCGGTGAGTACAGCTGTTTAGCTGAGGTTTTGTGTAGAGGAAAGCTTGACCAGCGCTCTAATATTTTGTTTTGTAAAAGATGAGCCATATTTTGAATATCTTTGTAACACAACAGATGCTATGGTTTTTTGTAATCAGTGTGTATGTTTGTAAATGTTTATGTTAAACATTATTAGTTATGCTTCCGTAGCAAATTTTTAAAAAATGGCTTAAGATTTTTGGTGTTACAGTTTGGTATCAGAGCTTTGGTTTGGTGATGTAAGCACAGTTAGTGTGTTGCATTCCCAAATCTTGGTTCGTGTTGGGTCAAACTTTCCTTTAGGGGAACTAGAGTGTTTGGAGATGCTTTGTGGTAGTTAGTATGTTATGTACTAACGGTTTATTTTAATAAGTTGTGAGGTGATGTGATTGTTATAGATATGGCTGACAGAGCCCTGTGACCTAAGCGGTAACCGGAACTCCAACCGTTAATATATTAGATACGACGAATCAGGCTGGTACTTCAGGCCCAAAACATGAAGCTAATCAGAACGAATATATTTACAAGTTGGAAAGTGAGTTACAAGAACTTTGGGATATTGTTCGTAATTTAGAGCAACGGAAACATACACATACTAAACAAGTTCAGATTCCTACCTCTATTACAACTAAGTCAACAACCTTTCCTGTTACAGTTCCGCTTTCTCGTGTGACATAAGTGATGCAACGGCTGTTATTCTATCTTTTCACTTCTTTAGGAGCATATCCTAGATTTAAGCAACCTTATACGTATAAGCAATTTTTCTTGACTGTAAACCTTCAGAGTATCGTGGAAGCCCAGATCCCAATATCACTCTTAACTGGTTTCTTGAGATGGTAAAGGGTTTAGATGCTTGTAATTGTGAGGACGAATCGATTGCAACTCGTATGCTAAAAGGGGACGCGATGGTTTGGTCGGATTCCCTTACTGGTTACTTCACTAAGCAACAGCAGGATAACATTACTTGGGAGTAGTTTCACGAAAAACTTTGTGAACAATACTATAGTACTTTTGAGATCGCCCGAATCAAGAGAGAGTTTATGGAATTGCAGATGACTGGGAACATGTCGGTTGATGATTTAATTAGACAGTTCAAGAGAAGTTGCGTTTCGTGAAACATTGGGTGCCGAATGAGGCATCACACATACAACATTTTGTGGGAGCTTTGCTTCCTGATTACCGAGATGCTACTAGGTGGGCTAGCACATTATCGCAAGCTTTTACCCTAGCCAAGTTGGCTGAGGGTGACGTGAAGGCTACAGGCAAAATGACCCAAGATAGGATTTCTCGGCAGAAATCCTGGTTTGAACACTATAATACTCAGCCGTTGGTAGAGTAGCCAGAAACAAGGAGATCAGAACCATAGGCCTATATCTGGTGGGTCTAACCAACGAGCGCCATGGTGTGGCAAGTGTAAGTCTTGCCACACAAGGCCATGTACATCTCAAACCTTGCGTTGTGTTAAGTGCGGTCAATTTGGCCATGAGATCAAGAACTGTCATTTTCCTCGGAGATTTTGCTGGAATTGTTTGAAAGAAGATCACCGAGCGGGCGAGTGCTGTGCTAAAAAGAGAACGGGGTCGGGGTCAGGGTCAGGAGCTGGGGCTGCTGGGGGATCCTCGTTAGTTGTGGGACAGAAAAGAAAGAACCCTCCTACGCCATAGGGTAGGGCATTCAGAATGACGATAGATGATGCTACCACAATTGATGATGTTATAACCGGTATGTTTTTGATAAACCCTATACTTGCTAGAGTATTATTTGATTCTGGAGCTAATCGCTAATTTATTTCTATGGCCTTTTGTGCTAAATTGAATATGCCTACTTCTAAGTTTACTGATCCCTTAGAAGTAGAGGTAGCTGATGGCATGATGGTTCAAGTCACAACTACCATGGCTGGAGCTAGTATTGATATTGATGGTGCATGCTTTCCTGTTTCTTTTCTTGTCATACCCTTATCTGGTTTTGATGTGGTACTGGGCATGGATTGGGTGAGTTTGAACAAAGCAAGCATAAAATGCCATAAGCAGTTGATTTCTTTTCCTCTAGCTGATGGGTCACATGTAGTGGCTCGTGGTGAGAAGGCTATGTCTACTTTTCCGATGATTTCTTGTTTGAAGGCTAGAAAATCTCTTGCCAAGGGATGTGAATCTTTTATTGCTTATGTTATTGATGGTAAGAAGGAAAATCAGACAGTGAATGATATCTGGGTGGTTTCAGAATACCCGGATGTGTTTCCCAATGAGTTGCATGGGTTGCCTCCAGTGCGAGAGGTAGAGTTCAAGATTGACTTGATTCCTGGATCTCGTCTGGTGGCTAAGTCTCCATATAGATTAGCACCTTCTGAGATTAGAGAAATGATGGCGCAAACTCAAGATTTGTTGGATAAAGGTTTTATTCGTCCAAGTTCTTATCCGTGGGGTGCATTGGTTATGTTTGTTAAGAAGAAGGATGGTACTCTGCGAATGTGTATTGACGATAAAGAACAAGTATCCTTTACCCGGTACGCGTTTGACCAGTTAGAGGGTGCTTCATTCTTTTCTAAGATTGATTTGAGATCTGATTATCACCAAGTACGCGTTTCGGATGATGATGTATCAAAGACTGCTTTTCGTATTGGTATGGTCACTACGAGTTCTAGTTATGCCATTCGGTTTAACTAATACGCTTGCAATATTTATGGATTTCATGAATCGAGTTTGTAGACCATTCTTGGATAACTTTGTGATTGTTTTTATTGACGATATCTTGATCTATTCTAAAACCAAGTCTGAACATGAGATTCATTTGAGGCAAGTTCTGGAAACTTTGAAGAAGGAATAGTTGTATGCTAAGTTCTCAAAATGCGAATTTTGGTTGCGAGAAGTTCAATTTTTGGGGCATGTTATTTGTAATGAAGGAGTCAAAGTTGATCTTGCAAAAGTTGAAGCTGTTATGAATTGGAACGGTCCAAAGTCACGTTCAGAAATCAAGAGTTTTTAGGGATAGGCGGGTTATTACCGTAGGTTTATCAAAGATTTTTCAAAAATTACGAGTCCGCTGACTAAGTTAACTCGCAAAGATATGCAGTTTAAATGGAGTGATGAAAAGGAAAAGGCTTTTCAAACGTTGATGCAGTTATTGTGTCAAGCTCTTATTCTTACCCTGCCAAGTGGATCTGATGATTTTATGGTTTATTGTGATGCTTCTTTTGTTGGACTGGGTTGTGTTTCGATGTAGTGTGATCGAGTGATTGCTTATGTCTCCCGCTAGTTGAAACCACATGAAAAGAATTACCCAACTCATGACTTGGAGCTTGCAACCGTTGTCTTTGCGTTAAAATTGTGGAGGCATTATGTGTATGGTAATAGATGTGCAATTTGTACCGATCATAAGAGTCGACAGTATTTGTTTACACAGAATGAATTGAATATGCGGAAAAGTTCGATGGTTAGAATTGATGAAAGATTATGATTGTGAAATACGATATCACCCTGGGAAAGCTAATGTGGTGGTAGATGCATTGAGTCCCAAAGGAGCTAGTGATCATATTCGATTCATGCGAATAGAGATCGTGTCTGACTTAGTGGATAGATTGAAGTCCACTCAACTGGAAGCATTGAAAGATGAGAATGTAAATTCAGAAGTGATGAGAAGAGAAAGGAAGAATTGGCTGATGATTCATGTGGATTGAAGACTTTTAAGTCTCGTGTTTGGGTGCCTTTACTTGGAGGACTTCGAAAGCTGATTTTAATATAAGCTCACAAGTCCATATTGTTGGTACATCCTCGAAGTACCAAAATGTATAACCACCTTAAGGTACTGTACTGGTGGCCAACGATGAAAGTAGATGTGGCACAGTTTGTTGAATCATGCCATATTTGTGCGCAAGTCAAAGCAAAACACCAGAAACCTTATGGATCATTGAAACAACTGGAGATACCTGAGTGGAAGTGGGAACACATCACGATGGATTTTGTAACTAAACTTCCGCGTACTCAGAAGAATCATGATATGATATTGGTGATTGTTGTTCGTTTAACGAAAAGTGCCCATTTTGTTGGCACTTGTGAGACGGCATCTCTTGGCAGATTGGCTCAATTGTATATTGATGAGATTATCTCATGGCATGGTATTCCATTATCAATTGTTTCTGACAGAGATTCTAGACTCGTTTCTAACTTCTGGCAAAGTTTACAAAGAGAATTGGGGACGCGACTTAACTTCAGTACTGCTTATCATCCTCAAATAGACGGTCAGACTGAACGAACCATACAAACGCTTGAAGATATGTTGTGTGCATGTGTAATAGTGTATGGTGGTTCTTGGGATTCACATTTACCATTGATTGAGTTTGCGTATAACAATGCCTATCACTTAAGTATTGGTATGCCTCCTTATGAAATGTTGTATGGTCGTCGCTGCTGTACTCTGACATGTTGGTTAGAGGCAGGTGAGAAATAGTATGTGGGACAAGAGACCGTTTAGATAAATGCTGATAAAGTTGCTATCGCTCGAGAGAAATTGAAAGCTGGCAGAGATAGACAAAAAATCTATGCTGATCCACGTCGTCGACCTGTTTCGTTAATAGTGGGTGAATTGGTTTATCTCAAAGTCTCGCCATGGAAATGGATTATTTGTTTTGGTAAACACGGGAAGTTAGCTCCTCGCTTCATTCGTCCTTTTCGTATACGGCAGATAGTGAATGATTAGACGGTTACGCTGGATCTTCTATCTGAGTTAGCAAGTATTCATGACATGTTTAATGTTTGTTATTTGTGTAAGTGTAAAACAGAAGATGAAAGTCAGATTCTCCCGGTTCATGAGCTAAAAATTGATTTAAAGAAGAGACTTGTGGAAGAACCCGTTGAACACGTGGATTGCAAAGTGACTAAGCTTCATAAGAAACATATTCCAATGGTATTAGTTAAACGGAAGCACAGTTTGGGTTCTTATTTAACTTGGGAGACAGAAGCGGATATGAAGAGTTGTTACCGTCAGTAGTTTGAAGGAAATGAGATTCGGAAGACGGAATCCTCTTAAAGAGGGGAGATTTGTAACAGCCGTAAACCCGGGCTCGTCGTTAGCGGGTTGGCGGTGAGTGATTATGTGTGTTTATGTATTTAGAGTATGTGATTAAATAAGTATTTATATGTCATGAATTTATGAAATAGACGAATTTGTTTTTAAGCGAGGGTTTTAGAAAATACCTCGTAGGATGTTAACTAATAATGGATGATTGCTTAATTGGATTAAGTGTATGCTAGAAAGAAGTATGGGAGACTAGTGATTATAATTATCCTAATTTAGTGCCAACACATACTTGGATTAAATTAATGAAATTGCAATGGTGTGTATACATGAATGGATTTACCACAGTCAGTAGCCACCTCATGCTTGGTTCAGTTGATGACATGTGTGTGCACGTGTACTGTGTATGAATATATGGATATACTTGACTTGATAAGTCACCTCCTCATTCTTGTATGTGCAAAGTGTGTGTGTTTCTTTGAAGTGAAGAAAACTAAGGACTAGAGAAGGTAACTTGAAACTTGAAGTTTTGGTTTGGTGATTGTTATTGCAAATATAAGGTTGGTACATGTTTATGTTATGGTTTTTGTTAGTTTGTCACATTCATGTGCTGAGATTTAATCTTATAAAGCTTGAACTCCATTGATGAAGTTATGGAATTTTTGAAGAAAACTTGACATGTGGGTTTTGTTGATTTTGGAGTTTTAATTGGTTTAGATTTGTTCTTAAGGATTGTTGGCATGTTATATGGAGTTTGTATATGTTTCAGTAGTGTTTTTAGTTGAATTTAGATTCTGGTTATGTGTTAAAAGTGTGGTAAGACGGCTGGAATGATGAACTGGAAATTCGGCATCGCGCCGCGACCCATGTTTGTCTGACTTAGGCAATCCGGCTTTTTTGTCATCTGACTTTGATGGTCCGACCTTGACCATCCGACTTTAGTGGTCCGACTTTGGGGTTGGTGCGACTTTATGGAGGTCCGACTTACGCGTCACGACGCGACAGCTGTCTTGGTCGCGACGCAACCGGTGCCTTTCAGCATTGAAGCTTTATTTTGTAATTCCTTCGTGTTGCATGTGTTATGTTATTTCATATATGAATCTAACATGTTGGTTATGGTTGTGTTTGATATAAATATATGTGAATATATATTTATGAATCAGAGACTGATTCCGGCGCTGTTGTATTCTCAGGAACCACGAAGACTCAGTAATATTAGACAACTGAGCGGTACAATTGAGAACATAGGTGAGTGGATGTAAACTCACGGATGGTAAAGGTTATGATTGATATGATTGATGTGATGCACATGATTGATGATTGATAGACTGTTTTGTCTGATTGATGATTGTATAACTGCTTGTGTGTTATTTGGCCTATACGTGCTGGTGGGATGATAACGAGTATCGTGATATGATGGAAGTCCACTATGCGTGGAATTGGGCTGGGCCCGTTTGCTATTGGTTGAGCAGTTATAGACCTTCTCATGCATGCACTGTATTGGAAGAGATTTAACTGTGCCAATTGGCAGAGGGCTATCGGTAAACCTTTGCCTTAGACCGCAAATGGTTGAAAGGTTTTGCGCCGAATCACCGGTCTTCTGGATTTATGTGATTGCATGCTTTTGTATTGATTGTTGTTGATTGCTATTTGTGTTTGTAGCTTCCATTCACTTAGCTTTGTGCTAATTCCCTACTGTTACCCCGTTTTTCCAGGTTCGGTGAGTAAAGTTGTTTAGCAAAGGTTTTATGTAGAGGAAAGCTTGACCAGCGCTCTCATATTTTGTTTTGTAAAAGATGAGCCATATTTTGAATATCTTTGTAACACAACAGATGCTATGTTTTTTTGTAATCGGTGTGTATGTTTGTAAATGTTTATGTTAAACATTATTAGTTACGCTTCCGCATTGAATTTAAAAAAATGGGTTAAGATTTTCGGCATTACAAAATTCAATACCAATTCAATATAAAATTTCAATTAAGCACAAGAACACTTCCAATTTCTTCATAATACCCAATATCTATATGAGCCCTAGCAAGAACACATACATAGCTAAGCAAGAACACAACCAAGTCAAGAACTAACCTTCAATTTGAAGCAAGACAATATAAATAGCAAGAATTCACCGGAAACTTGAGGTTTCTTCAAAGCAAGGAAAACACACACACAAGAAGAAAATCACTATCAACAAAGAAGGGCAAGGGTGCCTAAGTTGGCACTTTAAGTCGACCCACACATAGTACAAATACCTGTTGTCTAAACACACAGTTGATTAATTAAGCGATCCAACTCAATTAATTATTAACCAACGAGGTATTATTTGTGACCCTTATCTAAAAATGAATCTATAGGTTCAATTAACACATAAATATATAAATATATATATTTCCCCTTTTTAACCTCGTGACTCTATTTTTAATTCAATAATTCTATAAAAATAGAAAATAAATAAATAATTAATTAAACAATTAACTTACCACTAACTCGCGACTACCATGTAACACCAGTTTTTATATAATTTACAAATATACATACATTACTAGTGATCAGTAACTGATCCGAGTTTGACAAAAACCAGTATCATACAAACAACAGTCTAGTGTTTACAAAAACGAGTGTTTAGTGTTTTTCTTTATCAAAAGATCGGAGCTATCCAGCAAAATCAAGCGAATGGGCCTTACCCTTACCTGCACCAGGACCTACACGAGTACCGGACACCATTTCAAAAGAACAAGTGTCAGCTAACGCCTCGTGAGTCAACAGGTAACTTAGAGTATAAAACATCATATTAAAACACCGATTAAGATCATAATTATATACTATATCAAATGCTACCCATTTGTGTACTTGACCCAAAACCCGAACCCGCAATCAAATAATAGGAATTAGTCAAGTACCTCAAATCTTATAATCATATCAATCAAGTAATCATTCAAACCGAATCAATCATAATAAACCACCAAATATCATAATCATATATTTCGTATATAATTCATATCAACCGTTTTACCATTATGGATTCTTTATTAATCAATCGTTATCAACCGTCATTGATCATATCAACCGTCATTAAATCGTTATCAACCGTCATTAACAACCGTATGTTCTTAGAGTTCACCTAGTTGGTGTCTAATCCCTCTAAGAAAACCCAGTTCACTACTCACGTGACTTAGCCAACTCGTGTACCAAATGGGTAGGTACTCCCTTCTTCACAAGAACCCCTAAGAACCCGACCGCTTTCGTTACTCCGATTGCGCGAGGTATAACCGTATAGGTACTTTGCGTTTTTCGTTTAGTGTGCAGGTACAAACGGAGGCCAACCGTCCATCTCCTCCTCACACACTCGTGATGTTCTGCATATGAACCAACTGTATAGTCACACATCAGTCCGGTACAAATTGGTAAGGACTCATACCACTTGCCACCAAAGCACTCTAGAAGACCCGGTGACCCGTCCGGCTAGTACTTTTATCCTAGAAGGCGTCAACTATGAACTACCTACTAGGCCCGTATCGTGCCATTAATGAGGAACTACCCCCGACCTCTTAGGAAATCAATCATTCAGTTATGATATTCACTCGTTAATTTATCATTCAAATTCATATCATATATCATGTCCATAATCCGTAATATCGTAATCATCATTCATATAAAATCACAACCATATTCTGCTAAACATAATTCATGCCAATCATATACCACATAAATCAAATAATCGTGTATTCATCACACACACACACACACATATATATATATCCATGTATCAAGCAAATTAAATCAATTACTCGTAATTGTTTATGAAAATATATTTTTGTCTTGGCACTCGGTTTTGAAAACCTAATAAACTCACATGAAGTCTCGTAATTAGCAGCCGAGTGAACCACCGAGGAATCTACCGTGAAACCTAACCAATAAACGAATCTTAATAAGTTACGGTTAACGAGAACCGAAACAAAGATCAAAACGCGAACGAATCAAAAAAAATAAATCTTAATCTAACTAAGCATTAACCGTCACTCGAGACTTGCTATAAGAACTACAATTCACAATTCTGATTAATAATCGTAAATCATATTCGTTGGTGATGAATTGCAATTCTATGGCATGCTAATAATAATTAAATTCCAAAACAATCACAATACAATCGTATATCACCATCTCTATTTCCCAATTGCAAATCAACTCTCAAATGCAATTGTAATTATATAATATCCAAACATGAATCACAATTTATACTCAACTACTAGTTATAGTAATTCATTTCTCTTAACTCAAATTGCAATTTAATTTCCTCACAATGAGAATCGTAATTCAGCTTCTAACTTGCAAAACCACAAATTCTTCTTCCTTAACCCAAATTGTAATTAGTTACACAACTTTAGGTCGCATGTCAAACTTGTATAGCAATTTCGGTTCACCCCATGGAATATTAATTCACCATATGAATCGTAATTCTTTTCCCTAAGAACTTTAAATCACAAATCCCAGTTCTTGGTTCCAAATACCATTTGACAACAGATCTTTATCTAGCATTTAGATTTCTTAATCAAACCCCATAATTCATACATCATTGTTCTTAGATATCATAAGGGTACAAATCCTAGGTGTCAATTTAGAGACTAAACATAAAAAAAAAACTCCATCAATTTGCATTTGAAACTCAAAAGTATCAAACCTAAATCGATCAAGTATTATACCCAAAAATCCATAATTAAATCAAGAAATCTTATTTCTAATCATATGGAATATATTGAGAGAGATTAGAATTATTTACTTGGTTTGTGTAGGAACCTAGAAGGGGGTAAATAGGTTACCACTTTTTTTATAAAAAAATAATAAGTTGTGTTTTAAAAATTAATCTTGAAGTTTACAACAACACAACAAATATTTTCAAGAAATAAAAAGAGTAGAGATAGAGAGATATCACCAAGTAGTAGACAAGAGAGATTTATAGTGGTTCATGTAAGTGTTAACAAACTTGCACTACATCCACTCCTTGGCATCACCCACCAAGAATTTACTCCACTAAAACTTCTCTCTTTAAAGGTAGAGATAAACCTTTACAACTTCTCTCTTTAGCTTACAAGAAATAATCTT
>JAUEJL010116744.1:0-12119 GCA_032274825.1 Drosophyllum lusitanicum | reverse complement strand
CTGTTCGTCGGTTGATACGGAATCCGACGAACCGCTCGATGAAGCATGTGGTGGTGATGCCATATTTTAGAGGAGAAGTAAAAGTGTTGGATGAAAGTGTTAGAAGAGTTGGATGAAAGAATAAAAAAATGGAAGTTTGGTATTTATAGGAGAAGTAAAAGATGGAAGTTTGAATTTTTTTTGGATGAAAGAATGAGATAGAAGTGTTTAGTATCTATAGGAGAATTAAAAAATATATATATAGAACGGATATATATCCGTTGAAGTGTAATTTTTTTTAAAACTAGACGTTACATCGAAGAAAAAAAAAAGCTTCAGTTTCGCCAACCCGTAGCCCGGACCCGAATGGGGGGGGGGGGCGTAGGGGTGTTCCCGAAGGAACCCGAAGGGAACCCGGGACCTTCGGGTTATGCCATACGCATGGACTAAGTGGCAAGAGTAGTTACCTTCTATTATTCTTATCACATTGTAGTTTTAGTTTTTTTTATTATTTAACCATGTAACGATAACTTCTTACCATGGTTATCAAAATCAAGATCCTGATCGTAGGATCGTACCACCAATAAAAAATGTGCCAGATCGTACTTAGGATCGCAAATAGGTAGGATCGTACTCAGGATCGTAAGATCGTAAATGAGATCGTAGGATCGCTATACAATCCTACGATCCCACAGTATCTCTTATTTTTTATATTTTTTTATTATTACTATTATTTTACATTATCATTTTTTACATTTTTTTATTATTACTATTTTTACTTTGTTTTTTACATTTTCTTTTAATGTTCAAACATGTGCTATTAACAAGGGTTTAGTTCACTAAAATGTATCCAAGTTATCACATTTTGCTATTGTGTGTATTGAACTTTAAAAGTTTCTAGTGTGTGTATCGAACTTTTAGTTTGTTGCTATTGTATATATTTTGGTTACATAAAAAAGTAAAAAATTTACAAATTTAGTACATAGAATAGAAAGTTTAATACACACAATAGCGACAAATTAAAAGTTCGATACACATAATATAAAATTTTTAAGTCCAATACATAAAATAGCAAAATATGACAATTTGGATATATTTTAATGAACTAAACCCTATTAACAATTGTTTGTAGTTTTCTACTTTACGCACATGTCACATGTTTCTTTTTTCTTTCACTATAAAAGATAGAGGTACAAGATAAGATGATTTTGTTTTGAAATAAGGAATTGATATTATGCATAATATGCTATAGATTTATTATTGTGTTTAAGAGTCACATATTAAATTTTATTATGATATGCAAACCAATAAATTATGGTGAATTTTATTCTATATTTTTAATATTTAAAATTTGGACGGTTTGATATATGTTATTTTAAATTTAATGTTTCATTCCCTTGTAAAAATGTTATATAACTAATTTTTGATAATAAAAAATATAGCATATAAAAAAACTAAAAAAATATAGTGACTTACGGTAGAATCTTAGGATCCCAATCTTATGATCCGATCTTACAAAGACAAAAACGATCCTAAGTAAATTCTGAATCATGATAACTTGATTCTTACTACACTAAATTTAAAACCTACCCAATACTATTTACTAATAAAAAATTAAAATAAAATAAAAAAGATAAATACCTTTCATGATGTAGGAGTGGTAAAAGCAAAATTGATGCTTGCTAGACTGCTAGTTGCTATAACCCACATGGAAATATTAGTTTGATGGGTCCCATATTTTTGTTAACACTGCCTTCCTATGCCGGTGGAATTCTCCACGCACCTGCACCACCTACACGGTGGGGGAGTGGGGAGTGGGGAGTTTGATTCACAACGGCGCCATCATCTACCACAGTACCACGCATAAAAAATAAGCCTCATTCCTTTCTCTCTTGCTACTTATTAATTAACATCTGTATCACATTATTTTTCTTTTCTAATTTCATCTTTTAATTTTAACATTTTTTATAAATTAAGTAGAAGGATAAGTAGAAATATATAGTAAGATATAGTCATATAAAACTTATCTAACAAGAATTTTATTTTACTTATGATCATATGTAAGATATAGAGTTGTGTTCAATAAAGTTCATGTAAAAAATATAGTTTTAAAATTTTAATATTCAATAACATGAGATTTGTAAAAGCATCACATGTGAATTACGAAAATGTCACTCCGTCCAAAATTTTAAAATGCAATCTGGACTATTGATGTCATTGATCCAAAGACTAAAATTAGTCCCATAGGACTATGAATTAAGTATAGACTATATTGAACATTCTTCATGTGTTGAAATCAAATCTTTTAGCATGAGGTATCGTAATTAGGATTTTCAATTAAGAAAGATGAATAAGAAGAGAGTTAGATGTGAGAGAGAGACCTTAAAGAAAAAGAAGAACAAGAGATGATGGTGACCTAGATCTTAGGAGGAGAAAAAAAATATATTATAAAAAATCTTTAATTATAAAAGGACTAAAATGCCCTCTAATAAAGACAAACTAACTTTAAATTTAGACCGTTAGTTAGTTCAGGACTAAGATTGTGATAAATTGTGAAGCATAGGGACCATCTTAGTAATTTTTGAACTTATAGGACTAAATCAATGATTTTCTATAAAGCAGAGGGACCATTTCAGTAATTCACTCAATAAATAAAGAAGAAAACAATTTAACTAAAATAAATATTTTATATTATCAATTTTCTATTGTTTTTGTATTGCTGAATATAATAAATAAAGAAAACACAAAATGTCAAGATTGATTTGAGAAATGTTTGGTTAATCTTTTTCGCCCCCTAGAAAAGTGAGGATAAGGTTTCGAACACGGGTTTCAATCGACCAACATAGATAACTAAAGACGCTCCCCCTCAACGAAATGAATAAAGTTCGGTAAAATTATCAACACACGGACATATAATCACCCTCTCCTTCAACTAAGAATTCATCAACAAAAAAATATTTGTCAAAGATATAGCATAGACCGTTTAGCTTCCACAAATCATGATACGAGCTGATGTTGAACACAATGATTTTGTGAGTTGGACCGGAGGGAACACTTCTCATTCGACTAGCCAATAGATTTGAACAATTCAGTATATTGAACACAAGTTGTCTTGACTCCACAATATAATCAGAATGTAACTTTGTGTTCCATAATGTCTCATGAGCGATCTACAAAACCAATTAAGCAGATTTTGGTACCTATATGAAACTGGGTCCAGATGTGTCAGATGCACGGAGAATATTTTCAAACAACTTAATTCCATTTGGGGAAGTGAAAATGTTCTCTCTTCAAATCATTAACATTATGTATATTGGTGCCAGATTTAACAGAAGAAGAAAATTTAGACTTCTCAAAATGTGAAACAGAATGATTAGCATACGCAGTAACATCACAAGCAACATCATTAGCAGCAGTATTATCATCATGAGCATAAATGGGATTGTTCATGAATACAAAATGAGGATTGTTTTTAGCAAAAGCATTGCTCAAATTGTTTTTGGAGTAAAAACATTCAAGCTCTTTGTGTTGTTGATTAACAAACCTTTTTTTCTTGGCTTCTTCCTTAGACAGCTTCTTTGTGTTCAAAATTTTTTTTATATGACATAACATCTACAATCAAGTTAGCAAATTTAGAGATGTGACTTTACTTTTTCAAAGATGTCCGAGTTTGCAAGGGTTTCTTTGGGCACTATTTCAAGGCAGTGTTCTTAGAAACAGGCTTTGAAGACATTTTTGAAGATTCACCATGGTAAATCTTGACCGGGATAGTTTTCACAGATTTGTCTTTTGAAAGATTTCTAGAATTTAAATTCAGGTTCGATGTTTCAGACTTTTCACAAGAAACAGGTTTTGACAATTGTGAATGATCATACTTGTAAGGGGACAAATCATCATACATTTTTACAGTTATAGGATCCACTTCTACAATCCTTGGGATTAAGTTGAATGGAGGAGAATTTGTTTGAACAAACTTAAAGCAATTATCAGAATGATTAGAACTTCCATCAAGATTAGTTGCATGACACCGGGAATTTACTTGTCAGCGAAAGACTTGGATGACTCAGTAATTTCTCGTTTCACGGACAGGGTTTTCAAGGAGTCCTCAAGGGATTTAATTTTGGCTAAAAGTGTGTTTTTGTCTTCTGGTTTGTTCAAGTGAGTTGTCTCATTAGTGTTGACCTCGTATGATAAGATTATCTTCGAGGTCTTTGATTTTACAATATAAATATTTTATATTTAAGAAAATCATTTCAAGTTTAGTGGCAAAGTCAGCACACTCAATTTCTTTTAATCCAAGTCTTTCGGTTAATACATATATTTCTCCTTTTAAAGTTATGTTTTTATCACATGCAGATACAAGTTCCTCTTTGGTATTTTCAAGGTTATGATGAAGTAAGGCTTTTTCATAAATATGATTCTTTGTAACATCTAAGTTATTACTTATCCTATTTTCTAGCAACTTAACATGTCTACTATCATGCTCAAGTTCCATAATCTTAGTTTGCATATTATGGATTATAATTTCAGTTGCAAGAGGATCAAGTATTACCTTAGAAATAGACTTAGATTTGTGGTCATCTTCTTTGGCCATCATAGTCGCTTCAGCTTCACTAGACGTGCTTTGATACTTCTGATGATCGTTAATGGTTTAAAGTTTGGGAATATGAAATAGGTGTTATGATCTGAGAAACTGGAGTCGTGTTTGAGAAACTGGGTGAGCAAAGTTTTTGTGAGGTTGGCTAAGTGTCGGTAAGCTGGCTAAGTGTCAGTGGCTAAGTGTCGGTCAGCTGGCTAAGTGTGGGTGACTAAGTGTCAGTAAAGTGAGAA
Organism: Drosophyllum lusitanicum; assembly: GCA_032274825.1. Taxonomy (NCBI): domain Eukaryota; kingdom Viridiplantae; phylum Streptophyta; class Magnoliopsida; order Caryophyllales; family Drosophyllaceae; genus Drosophyllum; species Drosophyllum lusitanicum. The sequence continues at coordinate 7,310 of JAUEJL010116744.1, read as the reverse complement.
TTAGCAACTATTTCTAAGTTCTTGAGTGGCAAAAACTTAGCAATGGCTGCTAAGTCTTGAAGAGTAAGAACTTAGCAATAGGTTCTGAGTTTTGAATGAAGGAACTTGGCAATGGGTGCTTAGTTTTGAAGGGTAAGAACTTAGGAATGGGTGCTAAGTTTTGGAGGCAAGGAACTTAGCAATGGGTGCTAAGTTTTGAATGACAAGGACTTGCAATGGGTGCTAAGTTTTAAATGGCAAACCGTACTTGACACAAATTGGTTTTGACTTTTCTAAATGTGGGGTAGCTTTCACCTTCCAGAAAATCCTTGTCAGAAATCAAAATTCAAGTCAAAGATCAGACACTTGTCTTGTTCATTTTGTCTAGGCTTATATGCTAAGTCTTGGCTAATTCTTGGCTAAGATTGCTAAGATCACCTGCACGAACAACAAAGAAAATATAATAAGAACGCCTCAAATCTTGACAAAAAATTCAAGGTTTTAGAACCTAAAGTTGTTAAAACAATACTTGAACACCTCTAAATTATCTTTTTGCTAAAAGCAATAATATTTGACGATTTTAGAAAGTAAGAATGTAGAACTTTAAGAACACCAAGAACTCAAAAATGGAAGTTTTCTCAAGAACACTCTATGGATCTCAGATTTGAAGCAAATGATGTAGAAAAACATAAAACTTAATCCATCATCCGATACCAAATGTAGGTTCCAAAATGCAAGTATCAAAGATTGAATCTAACACATACATACATAATATGGTGGTATGAGATGTAGAAGATGAAGAACATGCAAGAGCACACTCCACACTCAAACACACACTAATCTCTTTCAAAGTTTCTTATGGAAGTATTATGAAAGCTTAGAATTCAAGTCGACACTTGAATTCTATTTATACAAAATAAATTACAATACTTACCCACATGAATGGGTAAATACAAAAGAGACCCTTGGCCTTTTACTATCTATTACTATTTAGTCAAGCTTAGCTAACAATAATAAATATATCAAAATTGAACACCTCAAAATAAATTGCTAACAGTGTCTCATGACATTGAAAGTAACATAACTGTGTGTTGTTGACTGTGCATATATATCTAACAAATAGATGCTTGAGTGAGACATCAGTAATGGATATTAGTACTGCAAATGTATTACAAATTTTTGTTAGGATAGCTCATCGATCACATAAATTTGGATTTTGCCTTAATCATGTGGACGGATTTGGTGAAGGTTGATAAGCTCTATCCAGGAGAAATTTATTCCTTACGAGTGATTTCTTACAATGCTACTTGAGAGTTGAGAATTATCTTAGAAGAACCAACTACATTCCTCATAAAGATCATGTTTTTGTTGAGGTTTAGAGATGAAGTATTTGCAGCATTTCCTAATCCAAATGTTCAAAAAATGCCTACATCAATAGCTCTTCTTGAGACACGGGGTCAAACGAGTGAGGTTGTGCAAGATTATATAGAAGAGAGATAGGTCTGCCTCCTATGGCGCTACAAGAATCTATTGTGCCTGCCACAGGAGCTATAGCAGCTGGTGAGGGTCCAGTAGGTCCAGGTGTACAGGCACATGGGAGTGTTCTTGACAAGGAAGAGCTTAACAGAGAACATCAAGAGAGGGGTGTTGAATTTAGTGAAGGTGTCGTGTTAGGTGAGGGTGGAGCATAGTTTGATCCAGATCCAGCTGTTGCGGATATAGATAATAATGTTGATGATTCTGAAAGAATTCCAACTGCTCAATCTATCTTTGCTAAAGAAGGTGATAGGATGGTTATTGACATGCAACCAGATCAAGATATCGTATGAGAGTGAGAGTGAGAGTGAGAGTGAATGAACCAATTGATGATAATATCATGGATTTTAATTTTGTAAAATTGGTAACTGATATGGAATTGGAATATCATCTGTCATTGAACATCAATCAGAAGAAGTTGAAACTGATCGAATTAGAAAAGGAAATAGAAATTGAACACATGACTATTGAATAGAAACTTGAGTTTGAATTTGAAAAGGTAAAGGAAGTGGAAGTTGACTTAGAAAAGGTTAATGATGTTGCTGGGATTACTCAACAAATAGAAATTGAAAGAGTAATTGTTCTACAAAGTGAAACTGTATGACTAAAAAATAACGCATCTTCTATATTTTTTAAGTAGTGTAATTTTTTTTTTTTTGAATAGCAGAACACATGTATACACTAATCTAGTCTTAAATCTACACTTTTTGTCCCGACGGGACTTGAACCCATGACTATAGGTCATGGGGAACACCTTCCAACATCTTGATACCGCTAGGCTCACTACAAAAAATATGTTATTTATCCACATTTCATAAAAAGTATTTGAAAATTTTAAGCTTTGTCACGTTTATAATTGTGAAAAATAGTTTAAAAACAAATATTGTTATAAAAAGAAAAAACTTAACATTTATAGATAGTGTATATTTGCTTTTAAAAGTCCACGCTTTTAAAAGTCCACGCTTTTAAATGTGTGAATTTAGTAATAAATAGATAATTATAGAAGGACACACTTAAAAGCGTGGACTTTTGTAACTATAGAATTATTTTCAAATTTTCCATGCCTAGAAGTATGAAAATTTAGATAGTTTGTCCACACTAATAAATGTGATTTTTGACTTCAATTTTCACACTTTCAATTGTAAAGATTTTGTAGAAATTAGTAACACCCAATTTCTCCACACTTGATCGTGATTTTTTACAGCTTTAAGTGTATTAATATTGATAAAAAAAGTGTGAATAATGGTCATCTTTTTTGTAATGGCTACAAGTTGTGTATAAATAACACATCTTTAACCTAACTATATTTCGCTTTTATCTATATTTTTTCTGTAAATCAATTATAATTGCATTTTTAAAATTTTAATGTAACCTCGGATTTTATTTAGTATTACTTCTAACATTAGTATCTAGATATTGTAAAGATTTTTTACTTAATCGTTTCGATATATTATTTTATATATTTTTCCAAAAACATTTTATTAAGTAACATCTTTAATTGTATTCTTAATTTTAGTGTTACAAGATATGTTTAAAAAAAGGTATTCTAAGTGTAGTTTTTTTTTGAACCGTAGAAAACACGTACTCTTTCCAAACCTAATCATAAATCTATATTTTTTTGTCCACTACAAAACTAAAACTCACAAACTTTATTAGATACGTAGCATGCACACTTGATACCGCTAGACTATAAGTCATTTGTTGGTATTCTAAGGTGGTGTTTAGTTCATGGATTGTCTTTCATTGGAATTAGATTCTAGAAATAAATTGGAATTTGAAATGATATCCTTACCTTTTGTGTTTGGTTATACAACTAGGGATTCTTAAAACTTCTGCTAACAAGTACCAACACCAATACCACCATCACCACCCTAACACCAACGCCACCCTAATACCACCATGGTCACCTCCAACACAACCGTCCCTAGCACCACAAAAGACGAGAAACCCTAATCCAGAGTTTTGATCGATTTCAAACCACCACTGCTACATTCAGGTCGTCGCCACCCTACCACCGTCGTCAGTCAGTTGTTTCCCTAGATCATCAGTCGGTTGTAGCCCTGGATCGTCGGTCCGTTGTTGTTATAGATCGTTGGTTAGTTGTTGCCCTAAATCGTTGGTCGCCGCTACCCTACCACCGCCACCACCTTACCCATATTGTCAGTCGGTTGTTGCCCTAGATCGTTGGTCTGTTGTTTCCCTAGATCGTTGGATAGTTGTTATCCTAGATCGTCGGTCGCCTCACCCCTACCACTGTCCCTAGTCCCTACCACTGGTCGTCAAACCACGTTGTCGATGGTGAGTAGGAGTGAATATGGGTGAATGGTGAGCACTCGGTTGGGAGAAGAGGAAGGAATCTAAATTCCTTAGGTTGGTGGAAGGATTCTCAATTCCTTTAGATGGTGGAAAGCTTTCCTTATCTTAAGTTCCCTTTGTTTCGCAGAATTCGAAAGAATTAAATGGAATTGAAATCAAATTCTGTGTTGTACTGCGTTTGATAAACTTGTTTTTTAATGGAATCTCATTTGTTGGAATGTTTATATTCCCTTAATGGAAAATCCATTCCATATGTGAGCTGGATGAAATTTAAATCAATTTCAGTCATTCGAATTCTACGAAACAAACGTAACTTAAGATTCAAATTCCTTCCATAAAATTAAACCAAACAAATGAATTTATTGGAATTGGATTCCAAATCTTACCAATTCCTAAGAATTCCTTCAAACCAAACATCGCTACTTGGAAATGGATTTTGTTTGAAGAGCGGATATTCTAAAGAGATGCTCTTTTTTCTGTATATTCAAAAATATAGATAGAGTTATTATTGTAGGCAATTTTAATAACTTACATACACAGCGAAGCTTGTGGCTAAGCGTACAAAACTATGAAATCTATACAAGATTAAACAGATATATTTATTTCTTTAATGTCTTGATTAACATTTTTAAGATGATATAACAAGTTAACTGAAAATAAAATTCTGGTATGAAAAATAATATACTTTTCCTTTTAATATTGTATAACATCTAAATATTTATTCCAATGCAAATTTAATATTTAAAAATCAAATTCAAAATTTTGCTAATATTTAAAAATTATATTCATAATATCTATTAAAATACTAGATATAAAAGTGCATTTAATGTTTAAAAGTTTAAAATTTAATTTCCTATTAATGTTTAACAACAAGAAGAACAAGGAAAAAAGGATGATAATAATAATAATAACTAGTTTAACATCCCGTGTATATACACGAGGATAATGAAAGTTAATTTTAAATATTTTTATATAGTAAAACGATTGTAAAGCATAAAAAGAGTATAAAAAAATAATTAAACAAATAATATCCCATGTATACATAGATATGTCGATAACAAAGACCCCGTATATAAATAATATAATAAAATAAAATAACAAATCATGATAGAAACAAAAATAACAAAGAAAGAATGTACTTGAAGTGATATGTTACGAAGCCATTTTTTAAATGATTCCCAAAATAAAATATTATCACAAATCGAATAATGAAAATTCAATTTTATTTACTCAAATTGATCTACGTGTTTATATAAACAATCATGAAAAAATATATATCTATTAAATGACTTGAATATATCTATTAATTTTAAAAGCATTTGAGAAAATAAAAAGATATGATTAGAATAAACAATTCTAAAAATAAGATAATGACTTCATAATCTTATTCTTATAATATATAAAAGAAGAAAGAAGATAGTAATGATGATGATGATGATGATGATAAACATTTTACGTTACACACAAGTACCTTTAATTAAGATACTTCTTGCCTTCATAGACTCGATAGTGAATAATATTTGAGGAACTATATGATTACCAATTTAATGACATGTTATTAAAAATGAGTGTGCATAAAAAGACTTTGGATAAAGGATTTAAACGTTGTTTTATTGCTTTATATGACTCTTTATTATTTAGAAAAGGTAAAATGGATTAAGAACTATCAGATTGACATATATCTGTCATACAACAAAGACAAAAAGTGCCTTGACATTGATACATTCCTATTCTTCCTCTTTGAATCATGTTATCGAGACATGTTTGAGCACAATCATCCTTTATACAAGGGCTTGGTGCAAGATTATAAACATAAGATCTTAACTTATCACCTGCTTGGAAAACAAAATAATACAAAGTGTTAAATAGAAAATAAAATTTTAAAGTTATCATTTATTAGTTTTCAATGCAATTTTAATGTTATTAAAATAGTCATACATTAAGAATTCTAATAAATAAATTCTATTCAATGAAAGCATTGTTATCAAGATCATGATCAAGATTGTAAGATCGCAACATCCTATAACCCCATCAACCAAAATCCTGCAAGATCAATATAAGGTTGTCTCGAAGGTAAAATTAAGGTGAGGATTGTGGAATCGGTTTAGGATCATAAGATAGGTAGTCAATCCAGACCTATGAAAACCCATATTCAAAAATTTAGTTTAAATTGAAATCTTTAAAAGTGATAGAAGTTTGGCCTCGCAAGCATTTAATATCATTGTATGGCTATTTTTATACATAAATGACCAAATTTCAATATAATTGAATTTGAGACTTGTGTTATCAACCATTTTTATGACTAGTGGAGTTGTATTTAGTTTCTCTAAACCATTATATGATTAAGACATGAACTCGTTACCTGTATAACATAACTATTATGATGTACGAAGTTATAAACTGTTATGATGTACGAAGTTATAAACTTTGACTCTATAATATATATATTTATAGTAGATATGGACTACAACCTTTTGTAAATACATAATATATTTTAGTAGAATCTTACGATTTCGATCCGTACGAAAACGAGAACAATTCTGGGTAAGATTCCGTTCTTCACAACTTTGAATGAAAACATCACCAAAAGATTTGCAATATTCTTCTTTAGGGCCTGCACTCACGTTAATAAAGTATGTATATAACATACAAAACAAGAAAAAGCACATAATATTCTTATCCATTACAAAGGGAATATTTCCGGAAAACACCATGTATTGTGAGTTTTACCACCACCTTTAAATATGGGTAGTTGGTATTTATAATAATTTTTTTCTCATACCTAATACTAAAAAACATTTATGACAAAAGATTTTTTTTAACAATACTTATATATCTGGTTAGTATTAATTGTGTTCTTGATTTATATTCCTATAGTTTTTTCCCGACAATAGTGAATCAAGTATTGCGAGTTTTACCACTACGTTTAAATATGGGTAGTTGGTATTTATAATATTTTTTTTTCTCATACCTAATACTAAAAAACATTTATGACAAAAGTTTTTTTTAACAATAGTTATTTATCTGGTTAGTATTAATTGTGTTCTTGATTTGTATTCCTATAGTTTTTCCCCAACAATAGTGAATCAAGTATTGGGAGTTTTACCACTACGTTTAAATTTCGATTAAGCTTATTAAGGGCTTATTTACGAGGCTTATATTTCATAAACTTATTTTTTCTGACTTATTTTTCCATGAGTCCAGTTTATTTTCTTCTTGTAACTTATATAAGCTCAAAAGTTAGAAAGTAAACCAAAAAGACTATCTATCAAAAAATAAGCCCGTACTATGCAAAAACAAACACCCCATTTTATTCTTTTCCGGTATCCGTCTTCCTATTGTCAATTGTCACCGTTGGAGGAAAGGGTTTATAGAAGGTAAGAATAACAATATATAACTTGAATAATTTCGTGGATCGTGTTAAATACACTTTCCGTAATCTGTAATTCGACCCTTTTGCCTGGGGTATCACGAATTCA
>JAUEJL010116733.1:0-12120 GCA_032274825.1 Drosophyllum lusitanicum | reverse complement strand
CAGTTCAATTAGATGATAAATATGATAATTTCCAGAATGATGATAGGATGAGTCTCAAGGACATGCTTTGAATAAAAATAGCCAACAACCATATAAAGAACTTATTAAGCAATCCCAAACACCGCTTAAGGTAACCAATCTCTTGATCTTAAAAACATAAAATCCATATGATCTTAGTAGAATCAAATTATAGGAGGAATATGCAATTGAAAGTCTAGAAACAATTCAAAGGCCAAAGACCAAACCTAAAATCAAACATCACAAAGGACAGAATCTTCAACGTAGCTAACTAAAGAAAACTAGTAAACTCTAAACCTTCGAACTCTAACTCCAAATCTGAATGTACATTGAAGTAGGTTCCTCAAGCAGCAAATGTAAATATCTATACTTTTTGGAGAGCATGTGTTTTGCTCTTCTTTGGAGTTGTATTGTAGAAACATGCATTTAAATGAAGAATCATATGTAAGATAATAAATACTTTAAATTGAAACTACTTGAACCTCTCAAGTTTATTCGTCTTTATTTGATAAGGATGTCATAATCACATTAGTGTGCAAAAAAAAGTTATTTTAGGGCCTTTATGTAATACCCGATTCCCGAATTTTAGTAAAGAGTATTTTATTGTTGGTATTATTGTTGTTGGTGTAAGTTGTAAGGGATTCATGGGTTAAAGCTTTGGCTTTGGGCTTTGATGATTATTAATAGATTTATGGAATTGAGGGTTTTGAGTTAAGTTAAAGATGAGATGGGCTCAGGGCCAATTCCCCTCCTTTAACCTACTATAGCAGCTGCTTCTGAAAAAGAAAACAAAAATGTGTGTGTGTGTATCGAAGAGCAAGAACAAATGGAGCTAAAATCTTCAACTTTTATCATTCAAACTACAAGGAATTGCTAAAAGAAACATCAAGTAATGTTTCTCCTCACTTTGTGATCATGTAGATGTCATTTTCATTTGAATTTAAGCTAAGTTCATGAAGTTTTAGAAGGTCTGTGTGTGTTCTTCGTGGTTTGTAAGCCGAGAGAAGAGAGAGTGATTTTGGGTCCAAAACTTGATGAAACCAAAATAAAATGGAAAGGAATTGTTTAAATGAAGTTAGAACTGATTTTCAACTGATTTAAATCGATTTGGCTAAGTTTTGATATTTGTTTGATCTTGGGGTGTTCGACTGGTATGAACAAGTGTTAGGTCCGACCTAGATGATGCGTGAATGTGTGGGCGCGACTTAGTATGTGATCTGACTTAAGTGCCTTGTCCGACATACATGCATGTCCGACCTCAAAGGAGTTGTGCGACCATTGCTTCGGTCTGACCTATATCATGTGGTGTATGCGTATGACTTAACTTCAAATGGTGCGACTTACGTAACTTGTGAGTGTGACTTGAGAAACTTGATCCGACTTGCAGTTTATACGACTTGTGCATACGACCAAAGTGAGGTCCAACTTGGTACCCTTGGTACAACCTAGTTAAGGTTCGACTTGGAAGAGAGGGTGATCTTGTTAGGTCCGACCTATGGGTGGTCCGTCCTAAACCCCTGATCTGACTTTATGTTTGTGTGCGACTTTGAGTAGGTACGACCTGCAAGTGTAATTCCGGCATGGGAAGGGTGGTCCGACCTGAGTGAGGTCCAACTTGATGTGCGTGGTCCGACTTAGGACCCTCGTGACTCAAAGTTATGCGATAGGGGTTAGAGACTTGTACCCAGTATTAACTCAGTTAGAATGTAATGTAGGTCCTCGCGATTGGACTTGTTAACTACCTGAAGTTGTGAAATCTGCTGCCATTACCGTGTTGTGGATCAGGTGAGTTACACTAACTTATACATTGTATTAGTGTGAAATGTACATGAGTTTAATTGTGTGAAAGTGTGAAATCGTCTTCAGTGCACTACGTCGGTAGTATGTGATCATGGATTGTTATATGATATATGACACATACCCAGTGTGGTGTGTAAGTTAGAGTATTAGCTAAGCTTTATGCTTACTGTTGTTGATTTATTCTTTTCAGGACCCGGTCATGGTGAAGCTCCAGCAGCGTGAAGACGGCTCATCACTTTTAAATGTTTTCCGCTGTTCTATTTATTCAAACATTTATTTAACTTACATCTATAATTAATTACTCTAAAAGTACGTTGCGATGGGTAGTTCCAGATGCGGGACCTCGTCGGGTTTTGGCGTGTTAGATTTACTTCAGATGCTTACTCTATTGTGAATGCATTTTATATTTACTTTCACGGGATCAAAAAAAATTTGGATGTTACAACTTGGTATCAGAGCCTAGATTTAGGGGATTCAGACGCGTTTCTGCGTGTTTGAACTTAAACCTTGGTTCATAGAGAATTTCAAACAATATTTTATTAACTTTTAAATGACGAATTTCACTATGAGCTGTCAGCTGGAACTTGGTACTCGTGAGCACAAGGTGAAGCATGGAATATATGAATTATCTAGTGAAATATACTGTGTATCGTGTATAATGACTATATCCATCTTTAGGCAATGGTGAATATTGTGTATCGTGTATAATGGTAACCATATAGGTTTAGAATGGATGATTTGTCCTTATTTCATGTTCTCGTTTGATGTTGGGGTAGGGTAGAATCAAACACTCGATTACTTGTATGAATTAACATTATGCATGGATGTAAATATGATCTGCTTAGACTAGGATATGATGGATGGGAGGTGAAACCGTGTATGCTTGTATGATTTTGTGACAGTATAAGAGCATTAAGGTACATGTGAATGAAGTGATATACTTTTAGCTAGTATGCTTTAGTATAAAGATGAATAGGATTTGGCCTATACGTGAGACTATGTGATAAAGTGATACATGGCCTAAGCTTGTGAATCGGGATTTCGAGGGGTAATGGCAAGACTCGGTAGGTGTAATGTGTTTAGAATAATATAGTAAGCCCGTAGAGTAGGAATGTCTTAGTATGTGTATGGTTACTTCAGATGATGTTAAAGGTATGCTAATTATAAGTGCAGAATGTGGATTTGAACTGTGGTGCGAATAGGATAGTAAGGTAAATCCACCAATTAAAGAGTGCGTTATCTATACTTACAGAATGGTGAACACGAGGCGAAACCGTAATTTGATTATCACTGGAACCGGGGCCAGTCACGTACCTGATAGACTTGATACTACTGTTACTTGTGAGACTGAGCAACCCATACTGAATGAGCAAGTGTATGAGGATTGCAACCCAGAGAATTTGACACCGGAGAATGTTGTTCCCCGTAATGAAGAAGAAGAGGAGACGGAAAGAGAAGCAATTATTGCCGTTAAAGTGACTGCTGACGTGATGAAGGAACTGAGGGATATGCTACCGAGCATCGTAGTTGAGATCAAGGAAGACATGGGTAAAATGATTGACCGAAAAGTTAGTGCTTTATGGGTTGTGAGGGGAGCTACTGCTGCTACTCAAGTTTTCACTCTAGCACCAAACCAAACGCACAAGGGTTGCACCTACATGTATTTCTCTGCATGTCAGCCACCAACATTCGAGGGAATTCCAGACCCCGTCAAGTGTGCTCAATGGATTTCTGATGTCGAAGGGGCGTTTCACACATGTTACTACGCAGAAGAAAACAAGGTTTGGTTTGCATCAAACCTACTGAAAGGAGCAGCTAAGACTTGGTGGAACCTATTAAGGCGATACTGCAATGACTGGGGAGGAGTTCACGGGGCTGTTTAACGAACAGTTTGCACCGAAGGTGGAGCGAGAAAGGTTGATGAATGGATTTCTAAAGTTAGAACAAACTACTGAAATGGTGAATGAGATCACTGCAATCTTCAAAGAGAAAGTTATGCTCTGTCCCGCTTATGTGGTGGATGAAAGCCTACAGATGCACCGCTACTCTCAAATGTTGAATGAAGATATCCGTAAAGTTGTGACGACTAGAAGGTGCACTACTCTGGATCAAATGATCGAAGTGGCGAGGAAGAGAGAGATGGAATTGGAAGTAAGGGCCAAGAAAAGAACTGCGGGGCAGGCTGCGTCGGGTGACACTCAAAGGAAGGCACCGGAGAAGAAATTCAAGACAGGAGGCTCCAAACCGATGAGCAAGAAGGAGGGTGCCAAATGCCCGCTGAGTGCCCGGGAGCTGCTGGAGGAGATGAATTGCTACAAATGCGGGAAGCCAGGTCATGTGAGCTGAGACTGCCAGGCTAACATGAGTGTTTGTTTCCAGTGCAATCAGCCGGGCCACCATATGTCTGAGTGCCTGAGGTGGGAGGCCTATTCAACAACCACCTCTGATGATCACTAGTGGGGAAAAATGGCAAGTAAGCAAAGGCAGAACCAGACGTAATTGCAGGTATTTTTATTGTTAACCCTATGCCTGCATTAGTACTATTTGACTCGGGTGCGAGTAAGTATTTCGTTTCTACTTTGTTTTGTAAAAGTTTTTGTATTACTCCGGTGAAACTGGAAACTCCTTTAGAGGTAGAGATAGCATATGAAAAGCCGTTAACGTATCCATTATTTATAGAAACAATTTAATAGAGGTAAGTGAGGTCGAATTCCCTATAGACCTCATTCCAATTCAAATGCAAGAGTTTCAAGTGGTGGTGGGTATGGACTGGTTGAGTCGTCACCAAGCCAGCATCATTTGCATTCAAGGAGTTGTACGGGTTCGAACCCCAAGTGGGGGAGAAATTCTAATCTATGGTGAGCGCAAGAAGGGGAAAACAACAATATGTATGGCAGTAAAAGCGGCCAAGTATATTCATAAGGGATGCACAGCGTTTCTGGCGCATGTGGTCGATAGCTTAGTAGAAGAAAAAAAGTGTTTTAGATGTGCCGGTAGTATGTGAATTTCGAGAAGTATTTCCGGAGAATTTGCCAGGGATTCCTCCTGACCGGCAAGTAGAATTTAGAATCGAATTAGTACAGGGTGCTGCACCTATAGCAAAGACACTTTATCGGCTAGCACCACCAGAGATGCAGGAGCTGATGACTCAGTTACAAGAACTCTTAGATAAAGGGTGTATTCGGCCAAGTAGTTCACCGTGAGGAGCACCAATTTTATTCGTTAAGAAGAAGGATGGCACGTTCCGTATGTGTATAGACTATCGTAAATTGAACAAGGTGACGATTAAGAACATATATCCATTGTCCAGGATTGACGATTTATTTGACAACTGCAAGGAGAGGCATGGTTCTCAAAGATTGACTTGCGGTCAGGCTACCATCAACCGAAGGTAAAGGAAGAAGATGTCGAGAAAATAGCATTTAGAACGCGATATGGTCATTTTGAGCATGCCTTTCGGGTTGACGAACGCACCGGCTGCCTTTATGGATTTGATGAATAGGGTTTGCCGACCTATGTTGGATAAGTCAGTAATCATGTTTATCGACGATATTTTGATTTATTCTAAGACCGAGGGAGAGCACGAAGGGCACTTGCGGGAAATATTAGAGACACTGAAGCGGGGAAAGTTATACGCGAAGTTTTTGAAATGCGAGTTTTGGTTACAAGAGATTCAATTCTTTGGGCACGTAGTGAATCGAGAGGGTATTAAAGTGGACCCTGCTAAGATTGAAGCTGTTATGAAATGGGAAGTGCCGAAGAGGCCTAGAAATTCGAAGTTTCGTAGGCTTGGCTGGGTATTACCGAAGATTTATTTAAGACTTCTCCAAGATTTTGATACCATTGACAAAGATGACTAAGAAAAGTGTACGATTTGATTGGGGCAACGAACAACAACAGGCGTTCGAGACACTATGGGGAAGATTATGTGAAGCGCCAATATTAACCCTACCCGAGGGAATGGATGACATGCTAGTCTATTGCGACAAGTCACACGTGGGGCTTGGATGTGTATTGATGCAATGAGGTAAAGTAATTGCCTACGCTTCGCGACAGCTAAAACTACACGAGTGTAATTATCCGACCCATGACTTGGAATTAGCAGCAGTTGTTTTCGCGTTGAAGATATGGAGACACTATCTATAGGGTGTCAAGGGTACTAACTACACCAATCACAAGAGCCTGAAATATTTCGCCGACCAGAAGAACTTGAATATTAGACAGAGAAGGTGGATTGATCTGCTAAAGGACTATGACTGCTAGATTTGAGTAGGAAGACTAGTTTCATTTTATTGAAGGTACAGTGTATGAGACTAACAGTAACTACGACCTTACTAGACTCAATCCAAGCCGCTCAACAAGAAGCTCCGAATGGAGAAAATCAGAAACAGGAGCGAATTAAGGGTCAGAAGGCGTTGATGACTAGAGATAGCCGTGGATTGTTGACTCGGTACGGGCGTATCTCGGTACCGAAGATGAAGGATGTGCATAAAATACTACTCTACAAGGCTCATAAATGTAAATTTTCTATCAACCCGGGCACGACAAAGATGTATTGAGACCTAAAAATGGATTATTGGTGGTCGGGAATGAAACGGGATGTGATGAAGTATGTGGAGAAGTGTTCGACTTGTCTACAAGTTAAGGCTGAACACCAAAGACCTCACGGAAAGTTACAGCCATTGGAGATACCGGTATGGAAGTGGGAACACATCACTATGGATTTGATCACAAAGTTACTAAGGACACCGAGAAATTTCGATGCAATTTGGGAAATAGTCGATCGTTTGACGAAGAGCGCTCACTTTATTCCGATAAAGGAGGCCTTTACAGTGGAAAACATGGCAGATGTCTATGTTAAGGAAGTGATATCGCGACACGGGGTGCCGGTTTCTATCGTGTTAAACCGAGATGTACGGTTTACTTCCCGGTTCTGGCAGAAGTTTCCTCAAGATTTGAGTACGCGGGTGAATCTTAGAACGGCTTATCATCCTCATAATGATGGTCAAAGCGAGAGAACGATACAAACGCTTGAGGATATGTTACGAGCTTGTGTGATCAACTTCGGGGGAAGGTGGGATTAGTATCTGCCGTTAGCAGAATTCTTATACAACAATAGCTATCACGCAAGCATAGGAATGCCTCCGTATGAAATTCTATATGGAAGGAAGTGTAGAACCCCTATCTGTTAGGGAGAAGTGGGACAACGAGAGCTTGGAAACACCGAGATAATGCAGAAAACATCAGAGTATGTTCAACAGGTTCGTGAATGACTAAAAGTCGCTCAAAGCCAACAGAAAAGTTACGCGGATAAGAGGCGATCACCACTCGACTTCCAGGTTAGGGACATCATATTATTAAAAGAATCGCCGTGGAAAGGAGTAATTAGGTTTTGGAAGCGAGGAAAACTAAATCCAAGATACATAGGACCTTTCAAGGTAATTGCTAAAGTTAGGAAGGTCACTTACCGGTTAGAGCTACGAGAGGAGTTGTCCAGATTTCACAACACGTTCCATATGTCGTACCTACGAAAATGTTTAGCTGACGGATCTACGTTCATACCATTGTAAAGCATTACGGTGGACGAGAATTTGAATTATGTTGAAAGACCGGTAGCTATACTGGAACGGAAAGTCAAGCAACTACGCAACAAGCGGATAGCAACGGTCAAGGTTCAGTGGGAACACCGTAAGGGATCTGAATGTACATCGGAGCCAGAGGACGAGATGAGAAAGAACTACCCTATACTATTAGAGTAAAGATTTCTAGGACAAAATCGTGTTTAAGTGGGGAGAGTTGTAATACCCGATTCCCGAATTTTAATAAAGAGTATTTTATTGTTGGTATTATTGTTGTTAGGGTGAGTTGTAAGGGATTAATGGGTTAAAGCTTTGGCTTTGGGCTTAGATGATTATTAATAGACTTATGGAATTGAGGGTTTGGACTTAAGTTAAACAAGAGATGGGCACAGGTCCAAGTTCCCCTCCTTTAACCTACTGTAGCAGCTGCTTCTGAAAAGAAAAGAAAAAATTATGAGTGTGTATTGTGTGTTTTGTGTGTATGTGTATCGAAGAGCAAGAACATAGGGAGCTAGAATCTTCATCTTTTGTCATTCAAACTGCAATGAATTGCTAAAAGAAATATCTGGTAATTTTTCTCCTCACATTGTGATCATGTAGATGTTATTTTCATCTGGATTTAAGTTGAGTTCATGAAGGTTTAAAAGGTCTGTGTGTGTTCTTCGTGGATTATAAGCCGAGAGAAGAGAGTGATTTTGGGTCCAAAACTCGATGAAACCAGAATAAATGGAAAGGAATTGTTTAAATGAAGTTAGAAATGATTTGGAACTGATTTAAATCGATTTGGCTAAGTTTTGAGATTTGTTTGATCTTGGGGTGTTCGACTAGTAAGAACCAGTGTTAGGTCCGACCTAGATGATGCGTGAATGTGTGGGTGTGACCTAGTATGTGATCCGACTTAAGTGCCTTGTCTAACATACATGCATGTCCGACCTAAAAGGGGTCGTGCGACCTTTGCTTTGGTCCGACTTGTGTCATGTGGTGCATGCGTATGACTTAACTTCAAATGGTGCGACTTACGTAAATTGTGAGTGTGACTTGAGAAACTTGATCCGACTTGCGGTTTGTACGACTTGTGCATGCGACTAAAGTGCGATCTGACTTGGTACCCTTGGTTCGGCCTAGTTATGGTCCGACTTGGAAGAGAGGGTGATCTTGTTAGGTCTAACATACGGGTGGTCTGACCTAAACCCCTGATCCGACTTTATGTTTGTGGGTGACTTAGAGTAGATCTGGCTTGGCAAGGGTGGTCCAACCTGAGTGGTGTCCGACTTGATGTGCGTGGTCCGACTTAGGACCCTTGTGACTCAGAGTTTTGTGATGCGGGTTAGAGACTTGTTCCCGGTATTAACTCGGTAAGATATGTATTGTAGGTCCTCGCGATTGGACTCGTTAACTACCTGAACTTGTGAAATCTGTTGCCATTACCGTGTTCCGGATCAGGTGAGTTACACTAACTTATACATTGTATTAGTGTGAAATGTACATGTGTCTAATTGTGTGAAAGTGTGACTTATATGCGATGATATGTGAAGTGAAGGGTTGCGTTATATATTGGTGTGAAAGTCCAAAGATGAGATATAAGATGAGTAAACTTGGAGATACTTGTATGAAAGATGAAGAATAAGTCAAGAACACAAGTATGAACACTTTGCTTGAATGCTTGAAGATGTATTGCTATTAATCAGTACGTGTTTTACAAGCTTGAGAATACAAGTGCAAAGGTTACCTTGCAAACTAAGTTTGCAAGGTATAAATACTACATACCACATCGGCCTAAGCCATATGGGCTTCTAAGTCTTAACTAGAAATAAACAATACATGTGTGGGCCAAGCCCATTACAAACTATTCTAGAAAGCATAAATATTAATTACAAAAGAACAGAAGGCCTACAAACATATAATGGACTAACAATCCTTACTCAAAATTTAAACCACTTTTTTACCTACAACCAAGATGAATCAGATTTCATGTTCCTAAGGTTTATCTTCAATAGTTCAGGAGCACTATGATAGAATCACAAACCGAGGATGGAAAACGATGTCTTACTACCAACATAGACCAAGTCTCTGTTGATCTTACTAACACACATGTCAGGAGAATTCTAAAATTGCCAAAGCCAAACCATTACCCACCCAAACCTACCTTTGATCCTATACCTTGGGGCACATAACTTTTTGACCTTATACGCCAACTGGTCTATAACGGAAATCGGCGGAAAGCTTCTAATTTTTAACGCAATGGTCATGTTCCATTCTCGTAGACCTTATATGCCATAATAAACAAATGTGTTAACGGTACTCATGCCGGGATGGACACAGGAACACGTTATTCACTTCAAACCATTGTTGGTATACCTCATCACCTTCATCTTGATTATTCATTTCTTATCTTGACCGATCTGGTCAAAATGGTGAATGAGAAATATTACCCGAACAAGCGGAAAAAGTTCATTCCTTACATGAGGGTCTTGACCATGATATTGGAATTGATTGTGGCAAAGACAGAGGAAATTTGGAAAAGGCTTGATCACCCTTACATTTCCATGTACAAAATGCAATAACTTAACGCAATGACATTTCATCCTGGTGTTGAAACGAGGGTAATCCCTTTAGATTTGGTGAGGATGATGGATCAAACAATGATGTTGTACAAACATACATTAGAGATAATAATATACCTCCTATGGAACAACAAGATGATGTTGATCCTACCGCACGGGCCTTAGGAGCTGGTAAGGGTCCTTCTAGGTCTCTAGAGGACGAGGAGCAAAGGGTTGCTTCTGGCAGGGGAGAGTCTGAGTGGGAAAAGCTAAAGAGGGTGGTGAAGAAGGTGAGGG
Source organism: Drosophyllum lusitanicum (assembly GCA_032274825.1). NCBI lineage: Eukaryota > Viridiplantae > Streptophyta > Magnoliopsida > Caryophyllales > Drosophyllaceae > Drosophyllum > Drosophyllum lusitanicum. Next base: position 1,883 of record JAUEJL010116733.1, on the reverse strand, counting down.
TGGTAGTATACATGAGGGTGTTGGAGAATTTGATCCATCTGATGAGAATGTTTGTGGCAACTCCAGTTCTAAGGCCGAGCCTACTTATTATGAGACTGTACATCTGTTTTTGTTGAAAAAGAGGCTGAGAAGGCACCATCATCACAAGCTGAGAAGGAGTTACAAGAAATATATGATTATAATCTAGTGTTTGGTGACCTTGAAATGAATTTTGAAAAAGAAGATGAGACCGGTCTTTCAAAAACCAAGATCACACTATAACCTCCAACAAGTGTTGCACCAGATCACACTGCTATGAAACCAACTGCCTTGAGTGAAACTCTTCCAACTTTAGATGTTGAGCTATATGATGATGAAACCTTAAACATAATCCATACCGAGGTTGCCATCTTCGCAGATTTTGTGACTAATGAACCAGATCTTGAAAAATTCATGGATGATGAGATAGAAGGAAATATTGATTACGAAAAAGACGACATTGAGAAAAAAGTGAGTGAGAGAGTGTTTAGTAAAGAAATAGTAAAGAGTGAGGGATCCCCAACCAAAATGAGCCGCGAAGCCACATCTGCTATCGGGCTGAATGTATTTCAGTCTAGTATTGAAAACACATTATCATCCTAGCAGTGCATGCACATATCCCCACCTCCACTCAGCACACTCTCTAAAGTCTGTTGTTTCATTCAACTGAGACATAGCACATACAATATCGGCAACTCACTCAGAGTTTGTTGATATTGAAACAAGTAGACCTTTTCTCCTGTCTATGAAAATCTTTCTTTCACAAAAGAGTCTAGTTCAACTTGCTGAAAGCTTATTTTTATTTAATAGGACACATACTGTACTACCCGCACATCTTTGGGATGTTACCGGAACTTGTGTAGTGGAACCTATAATTAGTTAACCACGAGGATCGAAAGAAAGTCCTACCAGTGCTACATGTTAGGATCAAAATATTGAATAGAAATATAACTTTATATCGAGAGATGTACGCCTTGGATCTTAAAGTTTTTGGTGAAAACTTGAGTTTTGCTTGATTTTTACTTGATCTGTAGTCGTTTTAGCTTATAGATCCATTATGAAAAGGTTTTAATCGAAACGGATTACATTTAGTGGCTCAATTTTCATATATGAGTTTTTGAAGTGTTCTTGGTGTTCTTGAGAAAAATCGGTCGATTAGAGCAAATGTGTAGTTGTTTAGGTTAGAAATCAAGTGTAGAAGTGTTTGACACATAGGCGAGCCTATTGTGACATGAAATTTTGAATTCCCAACACAATTGTTGAAGAACAGATTCGGGTGTTCATCTGCTATGAACAACCGAGATCTCGCTTGAAGGTGTGAAAAAGAAGAAAAGCGAACACTTTAGAAAATTCTTTGGATAACTTATCCGATATTTGTCTATAACCTATATCGGTTACCTAAGAAAATTTTAACTGAGATTTTAAAAACTTCACCGTGTTTCCACCTTTTAAACTTAACCTAAAATAAACTTTAACCGACATTTGAGAACATCTTGGTCAATAGTCTTTGACTTTAACCGGATAAAATAAAGACCCGATATCATCAAACTTTTTTTTGCACATCTTCTTGGAACAACTGATATTATCTTCAACCGAGTTCCAAGGATTTGGGTTTGATATCAGTTAACACTTCTTGACTTTTAAACACCCAATATCGGTTAAAAGAATTTCTACAGATAACATTTTTTTTACCCGATACATGTCAAGATCACAACACGATCTTGAAATAGGGGTTTAACAATCACACGAATTTGGTCATCAAATTTTTTCAAATCCTTACATCATTTTTGTTGGAACTCGTGGTGGGCACAAACACAGCGGAAGCACACAAGAAAAGTAGCATGCAAGACATAAAACGAAAGCAC